>JAVQJL010063739.1:0-17934 GCA_036024295.1 Nannoperca obscura | reverse complement strand
ACCAGCACATTTGTGGAGGCCACGACACCAACAAGTTAGCACCAAACAAAAAACCCATAAGTACAAAGTTAAATAACAAAAAGATTTAAAAGAGCAAGTAAGACGAGCGGAGCAACCATATCGGGCAGCACGCACTTACAAGCGCATGCGCACATTACAGTGCTGCTGGTGCAACGATTAACATGATTTAATGCCTCTCTAAAACAGGGCTGTTTTAGCCCTTATTATTTCTAGCTAGATGTACCTAAGTACACTGGGAGCTGAGTGTATGTCTATGTACATGTCAAAGTCTGTGCCAATTAACCTGCAGTTAGTTCTACAGACAATATATAGGACGGTCATATTCAACATGAATGAGCACATCAAAAATGTGCTTTCAGTTAAGGCTGGCAGCAGCAGCTGTTTATCAAAACCACCATGCCAATGTGATTCATGAAACTGTGACCACGACTCCAAAATATCCTGGCCCCGTCCATCTTAACAGTCAGCTTTTCCTACGTCACACTCAAAGAAAGAAGAAAAGTTATAAAGGCTTCAAGCTATATTGTGTGACAGAACATTAGATGCCATTATTTCATTTTGCAGCAGCTTAATTCATGGCTTACATTTTAAGATGCTGATTTGTATCATCAGTTTGCAGTCAGCTAATTTTCTTCAAACAGCTGCTGTTTCAAGGGTCAGCTTGTGTAGGGAGGTTTGGCAGCAGCGGCTCTGGCAGTTCTGATGTTAGTCTCAGCTGAGCTTGACAAGAGTTAGTATCTAGATAAAAAAAATCACAAACAAATCCTGTGATGTCTCAATGTCAGAAGAAATTTGGTTTAGCAAACTGAATCCAGGGTGTATTCTGGAGGTTGTTGCATTAACAGGTAATCAATTTAAATGTATTTCATAAATTGTAGGTTAAGTAATGCGTTTTGGTTTTCTTTACAGGAATCAGGAGATGACGAGTATCATGGAGAACATTCGGACACAGAGGACGAGGTGGACAGTGACTTTGACATCGATGAGGGGGACGAGCCAGACAGTGACCAGGAGGAGGATGCACCTAAAAGGAAAAGTCGGGTCGTCACTAAAGCTTATAAGGTAGCGACAGTCATTTCACGACTTTATGTATTTAATTATCTTCATCATCATCATTTACATTTATTCCTGAGAGACCTTTTAAATTATGACAATCCAGCTAAAAAAAAAGTATTCTTGTGATGTATGAGTAGTTTGATGATGCATTCACCACATGAACGTGGAAACTATACATTTTCCCTCTCATACCAAATTTACTGGCATTTGGCTGCCAACTTGTTTTTATCCCGATATTATCCTGAGAAATATGTTCTTGAGCATGTACGCACTTTTTCAGCCTTGTCAACATACATACAACTGCACACATGAACCCCATAAAGCTGCTAAAGCTGTGGCTTCTCTGCAGCTCCACTGTGGATTGGTTGCCAAATCCCATCCTCTCAATAGGTGAGGGAGCAGAAAGCATAGTTGATTTAACTTTTCCACCACAGTGTTATCTGCGGCTGCGGAATTAGAATTTGTTTCTAACCGTCCTTCATCATAACATGTATGAACTAGATTTTCTGTTAATAAGATTTTAGTTTTTCTTTTATCCAAGGAACCTATAAAGGTGGCAAAACCAAAACCCAAAAGACCCTCTGAGGAACAGAAGAAGACTGAGAAAACTAAGGTGGAGCTCAAAAGAAGGATTCCACCAGAATTCCAAGATTTTGGCGAGAGTAAGATTGGTACATACCCCCTACTAATGCATTCACACTGTTTTCAGATACCTCCCCAAAGCACAAACATTGTTTAACACATAAACCATCACTTCATAAGCACATCATGATTCCATCACAACCTCATCAGACAATGTCCATGGACGGTCACTGTTTAAACACACAGGTCATTTTTAAAGAGGATTCTTTTGGGTTTTTTGAGCCGTATATGTCTTCATTTTCCTTTAGCTCGAAAGTCTGTGAGGCAGTCCACCAGTGAACACACCCGAAAGACCAATCTGCGCTTGCAAGAGCGTCAGGATGCTCCCCGGAGACGAAGAGGTGCTCACCGCGACCGGCCCCTTACCCAGGAAGAACTGCTGGCTGAGGCCAAAATAACGGCTGAGATCAACATTCGATCTTTAGGTCAGAACACGTTGGTCAAGTTACTCAAATGTAAAGAGAGCTTTGGTTCCAAAATTGTCAGTCAAGTGCTTATGCTTAAGCTTCAGTATCTACACCAGTGTGTTAAAACGATGACCAAAGTCTGACTTCACGAGGGCGATAATAACCATTTTGTATGTTTTTTGTATTGTAAGTATAGCAAAAGTCACACAAATATCATTGAACAGACTAAAAATAAATGACAATACAAATAGTAAGTATACTGTATACTAATTTCATATGCCTAGGATCCCTAAAATTACAGTAAGTTGAGCAAATTCCCTTTAACAGATATTAGGCCTGATTTAGTCTGTTGCTGTGTTAAGTCCATCGCCCATCAAAATGCATCATGAGACACAAAAACGGTGTGTTTGGTGATGCTTACAATATGAATAGAAATGTAGTTGATTAGAACAGATGTCACTAGCTTTATTCAGAATATATGTGAATCAGTGTAGCCCATCTGTTGGGCAAAGAGATGCACAAAACCATTATTTTACTGGTGAATGTTGTCACTGAAATTAGCAGCGAATACGAATTTATCAATATATAGTTTCAAGTCGTTTCACTTACAGACAATAGGCCCCCTCATTCATTTTACTGTCTGTGTGTAGAGAACTATGAACGTCTGGAGGCGGACAAGAAGAAGCAAGTCCACAAGAAGCGGCGTTTTGAAGGACCAACCATCCGTTACCATTCAGTCCTGATGCCACTAGTCTCGCACTCTGTACTCAAAGAAGAAAACGTGGATGTCGAAGGGTACGTATGATCTACTGCTAGAGAGAAACAATTTGGCAGAAAGAATCCTGACCTCGCTGAACCATTGTTTATATATTTGCCGGCTTAAAGTAATCTGTTTCAACAGCATTGACCTTAAGTTTTTAATCTTTTTTAGACATCATATCATATGCCAAAACATTATATGCTCATGACTGTTAGTTATCTCACATGGCAACATTTGTACCAAAACAAACGTTTAGATAAAAAGAAACCTTGATAAGTAAGCAGTTTATCCCAAAAAAGGCAAATCTTGCGTAGACCAACAGCATATAATACATTTGTGTAAAATGGTAATGTTTGTCATTTTCCAAAGGTTGGATCAGGACGTCCCTCAGACTGCGCCACAGAATCCCACCACGCCTTCCCAACAGCCCTCCGGAGGCCTGTGCTCCCGGACTTACATAACTTTCAGTGACGACGAAGCTTTCGACACTGCCTTCCCACGCAGCGCCCAGCCAAGTCCTCAGCTGCCCGTCCAGGAGGTTTGTCCCGTCACCCACAAGGCCGCACTGTACAGAGACCCGGTCACTGATATACCTTACGCTAACACGCGAGCCTTCCGCATCATCCGAGAGGCGTACCGTAAATACGTGGCGGCGCATGGATTTCCGAACACTTCGGGAGGGGTGACGGGACTTGACTCCTCGGCGGCGAAGGGTGCCCGCCAGAAAATGGTTGTGAAGCAGAGTGCTGTGGGGACATAGATGAGTTTCGAAAACGAATTCAGGAAATAGGTCTGTGCTTCTTTTTTTAAATGTATTAGTTCAGGTAGAGTGACTTGATTGACTGATATGAGCTGTCCACCTTCATGGGATAAATAATTAAAACTGTCTACATCTAGTTTTATCTCCATACATACAAAATATCCATGGCAACAGTGATTGATTGTAAAGGTTTGGCTATATTGCAGTCACTGTGATTAATACAGTACAGCTGCTGTGGAAAGTGAAGGCAAATGTAAATGTTTTTAGTGCTACTGTTGACTAGACAACATAAAATTACAACACATACAAGAACTTAGTAAAAGACAAACATCACAACAATCAAATAGGTTGGAGCATCCCCCTAAACTGCAAAAAAGTCTTACTTGGGTCGTCTCTGTACAGAAATTCATTTCGTACATTAATACCCCGACAAATCCAGGTTGAGTGGATGACAAACTACAGATTGGCTTCGGAAGCAAAGTAGGTCTTAATCTGCACAACGGCAGCTTTTTTTTCTTTTCTTTTGGGCCTTTTTGTTTAGTTTTTTACTGTGAAGATATTTTGTTTCTACAAATGTACATATTTCTCAACAAAAATAAATATTTGAAAATGTTAATAATTTTATATTTACTTCTTTTGTGAACTCTGGTTTATGACACATTTCACAAACATCAAACACCGAAGCAACAGATGCGCAGAGAGGACAACAGCATGCTAAAACGTCACCATCAATCTGTATTTAAAAAAAAATATATATATATTTATTTTTTCTTAACTTGTTTTTAATCTGTAGTCATGATTTACAGCCTGTATCACTCCTTCCTCATATTAAAATGAAATAATCTGTAAGGCCCATTGCAATTTCACATTCAGTCCAACCTCATTACTGAAATCGCACGAGATAATTTTTGGAAAACTGGGCATTGAAGTTTAATTTACTGCCTGTTTCTGGCAAGTCACTCTGTGTAGGCAACGGGTGAGACAAGACTTGAATAATGCGAGTCACATCAATCACACTGCAGTATATAAATAAGCCAGACAGCCGATTTACAAGCATGTTGAATATGTTTGAGCTGGTCGTGCAGCGATTTATAAAAGGTGCTATTTCTGTTCATTGTTAATAACAGAAAATAGTTTGAGCTCCAGTCTCGAGTGTGTCGGTGAACAATACAGCTGTGTTGATCCCTCGAGGACCTTTGAATGAGGTTTTCTATATTTATTCTCTCAGGGCACAATAACAGAGCAACAGAGTCGCCCTGAACACCACTGAGTGCTTGACTATTATGGCCACCTTTGACCCCCATCGCACATTTAACAAAAATCCCCCGCACAGCGTCCTGTAACTGTCGGCCACCTCGACCAGCCTCAGTTACATAAAAGCCCACTGGTGAACAAAAATAATGTAAATGTTTAGTCACCCAGATTTCAGCGCCTAAAATAATTGAGGGTTAAAATCCCCCTCCTGAGTTACGATGAGCACCTTTCACATTACTGCTATTCTTAGCACAAATATGAGTGAGTTTTTCTGCTGCGGTGTGGCAGTTTTGACTTTCACACTTCAGCTGGGAGCGTGATCAGTGAGGATGGCTGCGTCATGGCTGAGTGGTGAAGCCGACCTTGAATGCCTTTGGAGTTTCAGGTACAAATCCTGCTGAGTCTGCCTTCCTGTCAGGTTAGCCCCTCAGCAGATGGTTCGGGCAGAAATTTTACTTTCGCACGAAAGCTCCGACAATTCTGCTTTGACGTTGCTGCCAAAGCGGATTTTCCCCAGCTGTTCCTGCAGTGTCCTGATGTCGAGCAGAGCGTCTCGCTAAGCAGTCGACCACGTCATAAGCAAACTGTGGCTGTGGACGCACACATTCTTTGTCTATAAAAAGAAGCAATTTGAAGATTGCGTTTCAGGAAATTGAAATCAGAACATTTCCACTATTTTCTTATTTTATAGACAGTTTTTTACATATTGGTGTAGAGCTGAAACACTGTTGGGACAAAATATTTTTTTAGGTGTCATTTTGAGCTTTAGGAAATTGTGACACCATTTTCAGACATTTTGTAGATCAATGGATTAATCGAGAAAAGAATTGGCAGATTCATCAATAATGAAAAGAATAGTAGGTTGAAGCCCTACATCTGTGGATTATTAATAATAAAAATGTGTTACTTGCAGTCTTAGTAAGGTTTATGTCTTCCATGGCAAAAATCATCTTTCTGAACAATGAGTGCTATTAACCAGGACACTGACTGATCCGCTTAAAGCACTACAAGCCTTCATGACAACTGATCTTACATGCTCCGTATTTGTCATATGCTGAGTTGACGGTGACAGACTGATTGCACTTTGTATTAGTCACGACGGTCTGACTAACTAATTAACACTGAATGACAGAAGACCAGAAAGAAAATCTCCTCAGACTGATGTGACCAAACGCCACGAATTGATTCGTTTGGTTTAGGCAGCAGAATGAACAAGTATTAGTTATTGCTAACAGCAGCATACTGTGCTGCATTGGCAGTCAAACAAGCAGAAAAACAAAATGAGTCCAGAATAGGATGAAAGGCCTGTGGAAGGATGGCTAAAAAAAGGAGTGGTGGGTGTAGCAAAGACACATTGTCTCAAATAATTTCTCGAACCCTTTTGTTGTTAAGATCTATAATTTAGCGTACAAGTCAGACTCTATTGAGCACACTGGTATGTGTTGTGTTTAAAGATTTTTAAGTTGTTATGGTGTCACTTTACATTCACACCAGCAACAGCAGGAACTAGCCTGGGTGGAAAGGCATTCGTTTTATCGTGTCTTTTCAATTCCGGCAACCTCAATACTTGTTTTTTTTTTTTTAAAGCAACTGCTGCCCACGCAGTGTGCCACTTGCTTTAGCGAAGAAGATGGAGGGGGAAAAAAACACATTAATTCAAAAAAACAAGTTATCCCTTAAAGCCATGATGATGAATTCAGTGTCAGGCTAAGCCACCGTCTCTGGTGGATAGATGGATGTAACGTATGCAGTGAAAATATTTAGCCAGTAGTGTTTTAGAAGCAGTACACTTCTCATATTATCTGCAACAACAGAATACTGAAGGCTTTTGTCTCCCACATACTGCACAGTGCATATGGTACCAATTGAACAGTTTTCAGAATAGGAAGAGAGGCAACTGCATTATCACTCGTTCTAGTGTGGTAGTTGCCATGGCGACGAGTGTAGGTGGTGTACTGTGCTGTACTCTGTGCTGTACTCCTTCCCTTGTCCTCTCCCCTCTTCTGTTGCCCACCCTCTCTCTGTTCTGCAATCTGCAACGTCCGCGCAACTTTCATTTCTTCATGTTTACTCGAATCTTCCTGCCCGGGTTTGTATTCTGCTTGGGTTTTTCGTCGTCGCATCGAAGCCGTTTGCGCAGTTTGAACCACACACTCGCTTTAAATGCACAGCTTGTAGTTTGAAAAGAGCAACAGGCACCGGCAGAAAGTTAAATTGGGTTGAGAGCACTGAAGACTCTACTCTTTGTGGATTCAAAAGGTCTACATTAGTATCATATTCTTCAAGTTTTCTTTGACATTGTAACTAGGTTCATTTAGCATTTTCTTTATATTCTTAGACTGACAACCTTTTTCATTGAGATCCCCCAAATCCTCCTGGATGTTTCTTAATTCCATAAATTAGTTTGTTGCTGATCATCCAAGTTTTTGTATATGCTTTGTCAGTCTCTGCTTTTTTGCAGACCAGCCATTCTTTTATCAGTTTCCATGGAGATGTGTGTTTCTGTGTGTGTGTGTGTGTGTGTGTGCATGTGCATGTGTAAGGGTTGAGAGTGAAAGAGTGGGGATGTGTCATTTCCAGATTTTTTTTTTGTGTGTATTTTTGAAGACTTCATGAGCTGTCCAGTGTCCCAAGTCAGGCTTTGACATTCAGTAACATCACTGATGTTTACTTCTCCCCTACCCGGTTTTATCAAATCTTTTCCTGCTTCCCACGCTTGTCTTTTCTCTTGTTCGGTGGAACCGCATTACACTTTAAATCCCCAGTAAGATGGTCGTAGTAAAACCTGAACAAACTCCAAAAGTTCCAGGGGCATAAAAGAAAATGTGCAGTGACTCTATACCGACATTTTACAAGTGTAAAGTACAGCCATGTCACGGTCTATAAACACGACTGTGAAAAACAAATGTTAATCTGTTTTCTGTTTTAAGGCAGTTCAACCTCTTTGTCTGTGTATTTGTAACAGCTCCAACCATTTAGGAGAAAGGTTATCATTCCTCACGTCACCATTTTATGTCCACAGTTTACGACCACCCTCGTGTTTGTGATATAGAGACAGTGGATAAAAAAAAAAAAACCCTTCTTTATGAGGGATTTACGTAACGCTTTCATTATATATGCCCACGAAATGATCTGTGACACATTCAGGATTTAACAATTAGCAATACACATTTATGTAACGTGTTTACATAGCAGATATCAAAATAAAAATGCTTTTGAGCAGAACAATTGTTGGTGCCTCCACACTTCTGCACCCATGAACGGTGTTTGTTGGACTGTCTGGCATTTTTTCAATGACCAGAATAAAACTGATTACAGACTATTAAAATACAACCGGCTCACCCACAGACTTTGATTCCTCCTGTGTATGTGCTATTGGGTTTCCTTTAACCGCAAAAAAACATCACAGAGCACCTTTTAAAGGATAGGTTCGAATTTCTTCAAGTCGGTCCAATACTCACATGCCCATATGTGCATTGAAAAATATATTGTTTTTAATTATAATTTCTGTTTTCTCCTCCATACTTGCTGTAAAGTGATTGCAATATAAGAAACCAGGGACAAAATCAACGAGCCTCATCATGTGCAGAAATGTACTCTAAAATTCAGCCAAAGCTGAGTTAGTCACGTCGAGTGTTCATCATGCGGCCTTTTTAGTACAAAATTGCCTTTTTGTGTACCTCTTCTGCAACTCAACAAGGAAACACTCTCCAAACACAAAGAGTGTAACTCATGAAATAATAACCCGCTTCATTTGGCCAACTCAGACTGCTGAACTCTCATATCAGCTCCAGCTGAACGTAGAGAGACACTCCACTGATTTTAATCATGATGAGGATCTGTTTACTTGTCATGAGGAGCACTACGGTCGCATCGTTTCTTCTTCTGTGGGAGCTTTCCAGAGCTTGAGAAACTGACCCTGGTGATGTCATACTGATGTCACTGGGGTTATCTCAGTTTGGGCGAGTAGACCGATCATTTGCAAACTGACAGAGTTTGAAAGACATGGGCATTTACCAGACAGGGGAAGTCTAAGCAAAGGTGCTACTGAGTTGCATTATGGGAAACATAGGATACAGCTCTTTTGGACCTTAAAGCTGCGTTCACACCAGCTTTATCTTTCAACTCAGTCCCCTCATTCATTTGAATAAGACGAGTGCGCCGGGATTGCAGGTGTGCCAACGCAGGGGGCTCCAGCAAAAAGCCGCAGGGTCGTTAGGAAAGAAAGTCTGAACTTTTGCAGCAGTGTGACGCGACATCATCCGGCAAAGCGTTTCATTGGCCATTCATACACATACAAAGGCACGTTTCCGATGGATAACCTAATAACGCGAACGCTGTCGCTGCGACCAAAGGCCATGAAAAGTTCCCAGAAATGGAGAAACCTTCAAACTCACGGATCTGTTACTCAAACTGGACTTGTATTGTATTTTATGTCTCACTGGTACCTGAATCAGCGGACCCCCCCCCCCGTAGTCCCTTGTGTTGTTCTAACAGGGCTGATTTCAGTCTGAACGCCCACTACAAGTCTGGATATTTCTGCCTCTGCTGCTTCGATTTTTACCAATCTTTACTTCCGGTGTGAACATGAGAAACGACTAAAACGACCAATAACTCTTTCAGTAATCTGAACCTGTCCTTTAAGTTTGCTTTTATGTTTACTTTACGTTTCCGTGGCTCATTTGCATGAACTTGCCCCTGTGCTACACGCAACTCAGCTCTATCCACGATTAGTCTGTTTGGTGCATTATTACTGTGCACAAATATTACAAATGAATTAAGGAATATGCATCATGTAAGATCTTGAAACTGACTTCTGATGCTTGTAGGGCCTCAAGATTTTGGGCACCAAAGCAGGGTCCGTCGCCATGTTGTGCTTTAATAGTATTATATTCCAAAAACAAAATAACAATTGAGTTGCCGCATTTCTACACAGTGAACTTGGGGCTTCTGGGGGCCTCTGGGGATCTTGTTACCAGAGATCTGTGGTGCCAACGAGTTGACAGAGAATAAACTGTTTTTGTCCGTCAATTCGTCTCCAACAGGCTACACCTTGCAGCTGCTGTCTTATCAAAACGCTCTTACTTAATGTAATGTTCTGACGGGTCCCAAAAGTGAAAAGCATCACATTCCCACCTAATGTCGGCAGAAGAAGGTGATGGAATTTATTTCCAGGTGTGCAAACTTGAGCCCCATTTAAAGCGCAGCATCCCTTCTTTTTTTTTTTTTTTTTAACAATAGTGTGCGAGAGACACGGAGCCCCCGCTGTGCACAATCAAGAAGTTACTTCAGTGAACTTTGTGAACCTCATTCCCGCCGTAATTATTCGGCGCAGTGGGCGGCCCGGCCGTCATCGTTTTATTTTGGGCTGTTACAAACTCCAGAGATGGTACCGCGCGGGGCGGACTCGCCCGCCTTCGGAGGCGTCGGTTTCTGTTTCTGTCCATCTTGCGCACTATCTCCGCCCTCAAGGGAGAGACTTCTCCGTTCACCGAGCACCTTCTTCTTTCACGCGCTGCCGTTGGATCAGAATTAGGTGTGACGGACTGCGAGAGCCCAAAGGACACCGCGTCAATTTGGCACCGGATCTCCCAACAACCACCACCAACACCCCCCCCCCCCCACACCCCCCCTTCTCTTTCTCTGTCGCTGCGAATTTCTGGATTTATGGGGACGTCGTTATGCCACGCAGTGTGAACCACATACGCTGTCCAAGATCAAATCACCCGAGCTAGAAGCAAAGAAGCACGTCCAAAAAAAAAAAAAAAAAAAAAGAAATGTGCACGAATCCGATAACGCTCAGATGCTGCTGCACATCTTCGGGATTTTCGCCTGTAAATACCTCTGGGATGTTTATTTTTAGGCTTTTGTGGTTTTAGTGCGCGCGATATGTGCGGTCGGTTCGTGTGCTGCTCCGAGTTGGCGCAGCCCACCTGGATATAATCATCCTCATTTCAATATCGGTAATCGGCGTGATTAACGTGCAGCGCGCGCGGTGCTTGTAGCCGTGCACAATCCGCGTTGTGTCGTTCATCTCTGTGGAGGGTTTTTATTTATTTATGTAAATCCAAGTGACGGGTGATCAACTAATTGGCTCCGTGGATCATTTGACCGAACGCGCTGACAGGAGTTCGTATCAGTCCCAGATAATAAAGCGACGCAGGGGCTGTTTGAAGTCACACGTGCCCAGAACAAACAATTAAGATGACAAAACCCGTCCCCGGAACAGATTCTCTTTATCGCCGACGCTGCATTGGGATCGCATCTCAGTTCCTGGATTGCAACAGAGTTGGAGGACAGGGATCGGAGAAGGAAGAGAGGGAGCAGGAGCAGAGGAGAGCTGCTGAGCTGCACGACGGAGCCACTGCTGATAGGCAAGCTGTGGCTTCAGTGATGGACTGAGCTGAAGGCGACGGGACCCCTGTGACAGCCTGCTTCCCTGAAGAGGAGAGAGAGAAAAAAAGAAAACAAAAAAGGGCCTTCACACTCTGCAAAAGGCATGTATGGACACACTGCAGCATAAGTGAGAAACAGGAGGAGCTGCCCACGTTTGAACGCAACAAATTGGCCCTAATGATTGAAACACAACAATCTCTCCAAGAGGACAACACTGGCCTTTCATTTGGAAACCGTCTCTCAGGTCTGCACAAACTGACTCTACCTTACCCCCCCACAAAGCAAGTAAACCTGGAACCTCAGCCCCTTCCCAAGTGCCCTGGAAACCCACCGGATTCAGTCCGCAACCACAGATGTAACTAAGCTGTCAAGATTTCGTCACCAGGAAGTCCTGTGAATTTGGGTGAGTGTTGTGCACGTGTGCGCAGAAAGTAAAGTGACGTATCCAGAAGTGATCTGCTCCACCTCACAGTGAAGTGACAAGCTGGCTAGGAGAGGCTTCACTGATCGAGGTGCTTAACCTGGTCGTCCACCTTGCAGCCAGGCGGGGAGGGCCCGCACCAGCTGTTTAATACAACTGTGAAACTCGCCAGCATTGCTCAGGTGTCCAGGTGCAGTGTCTTGATGCTGAGCCTTTTTTTTTAAAAGGTGATGCATTGCAGGCCGAATTACCTCTGACCACACAGTGACGAGTTGAGTGGAAGTGGGACATCAGCACACAGGTAGTTAACGTAAGATTGGACTGATGATTTAAATAGAAATACCTGGTGACGTGAAACATGTCTTTCCTGTGTTTTCATGGTAACATTTCAGTACTTTTCCCAGTTTATTTGGGACATTCTCCTACAAATGTGTAGGCTGTGCAGGGGATTTGGCACAAAAACAAAATGAGCGACTGTTGGGATTTGCTTGCTGTACCGGAAGGCTGGTCCCCCTTCCTCCAGCATTGGCCTGATGGAGGTTTGATGAGACGATTAATGGAGGGTTTCCACGTCTGAAGTTTTGATTAGGCACCATGCTTATTGCAGGATATGAGGCTTTAAGTATCGCATGCATAAAATGCATTTTGTCTCACTAAATTTATTTTGTATTAATGCAGTTTTCTGGCACACAATTGCCACAAATTAACATTTACAAATTGCATTTTAACTGCATATTTAGCCCGAATTATCCTCTAATTGCCGCAAAGCTGCTTTCATGAAGTATTGTGTAAAACTGATAACCAGGTGTCACAATAGTTTATTTTGTCCCATGTGCAAGATGTACTCTGTGACACGTAATAATGGATATCACATAACCTATAATATCAAAGCACAAAACACCACACGTGACACCTGGTACCCCACACTGGGTAGGATATTATTCATTCATGTTAGATTTGATCTTTGCAAAGTCGCCCAAAAGGTGAAATCAGTGTAAGGACCTGGTTGATTGGCACTGAGTTTGTATAAAAATCTTGCCATTTTGCACTAATTTCACCTGTTTGCTCATTAGCTTCTCTCTGGCACATTGAACACCTGCACAGACTACAGGGGGTGAGCTGGGAAATGCAAATTAGATATTAAGAGCTCATTCTTTAATGTTACAAGTAATTATTTTATTATTTTAGCTTTCTCAAATTATTTTACCATGACGAGGCTTGGTTCAACTTACAAAAACCGAACTGGTGCAAGTATTTTAGTGTTGCTTAAAATAACATTAGCCAGAAAGTGTCCCGCTTTCACTGGACTCTGCACTGTGGGTCTCTGTGTATTTTGGACAAATAGATGAAAAATCAAGATACTCTTGTGTGGAGGCTTCTTCTGTGACAGTTAACCTCCATCTCAGCTGGCAAAAACAGATGTACTTGATGTTTGGACACTGTAATGTGACGCAGGTATGATTGGAGGCCACTGTCTTTATTATATTGCACTGCAGACTCTTGCATATACAGTTCCCCGTGTAAAGAAAAAAGGCATAATGCAGTGGAGAAAGAGAACCATTGGTTAATGAAATGTCTGAGGCTGCACACTTGATAGAACAAGATAAGTCCGGCTCACTCTGACTCACTGCCCCTCACAGGATTCCCTCGTCTTCCTCCACATGAAATGCCTATAAAATGAGGCGTATCTTGTATCTCTGTATCTCGTCATGGGATTATTTTCTTAGTTTGAACTGAAATAAAAAGGCGAGAGTCATGGATGCCTGTTAATCTCTCTTGGTTCCTCGTGAACTGTTGAGAATCTGGACTTCCTGCCACTCTGCCTCAGTTGTCAAAGAGCTGATTCTGCTCCAACACCAAGTTTCCGTCATGATTCTGCTGCTCCTCAGCAATCTTCAATGCGACGCATGAGGGGGGGCTTTTTCTCACTGCCAAGGACAGAATGGGCTTTGTCAATCTGTTTGAATGTTCCTTAAAACAAAAAAGTAGGGACTCCTGTCAGCGAGCTCCTGTCCTGCAATTTTCTCAAACTGTGCTCTTTTTTCTTTTTTTTCTTTTTTGCCTCCGGCCATGAATTTCTTTGTCATCTTCATTTTTCACTGCAACCCGACAGAGATAAAACAAGATATTTTTACCTTTCTGGTTATTCTTTTCCATCCTCAGCCTCTGTTCTCACTTGACAACAGTCTAACAATGTACTACCTCATAACACTCGTCTGTTTTCTCTTCCAGAACAGCTTAACAAACCTCATCATATCCTCCTCCTCCTCCTTAATATGTTCCTACACTAGAGTTAGCCACCCCAGAGTTCTCATTTAAGTGGGCAGCCTAACTAGTTAGCGTCTCATGCAGCTGTGATCAAATTATTGTTAAGGTAAATGGATGTCATGGCCGGGACAGTCTCTATTAAAGCTGACGTGTCCCCTGTTTTGAGAGAATAATCAAATGTCTTGAATGTTTTCCAAATGTCCTTGTTTGGATGACGGTTGAAATATATATTTATATATTTTGGCTGTTTTTATGACTGTTTTTCCCACCTTTCTTCCTGAAATTCCAATCAGCGAACAAGGAATAGAAAACATGGGGATTAAAGCACTGATGTGTCGGTAGGAATGCTTATCAATTAATCATAATAGCAGCTTGTGGTTAAGCAGCATCATGACATTTAGCCTACAAGGCTATAAAGGGCAGCTATGATGTGTTGAATGTTGCTTTTATTGCAAGCATATACATATATATATAATTTACTGTGGCCTGCAGGTTTTCTGTTTCTCTCTCTGGGGAGTGAAATTAAACAGTAAACCTGCACCACTTTGCTTGGTAAAAATCAGATTTTGTTTTAAGACACAGACACAGTGTGTTCACATGTTCTGCAGTAGCCCCAGGTTGTGCCTCCAATGTATTATCATTGCATTTGAGTCAAACAGCTAGAAGTTCATTTTTCAGAAAGATTAATCCCTGATCTATAAGGAAACCCCCTGAGGGTCATTCAAACTCTTTTAAGGTATTTCCAAAATCCTCAAAGACTCTAACTATTTAGATGAAAACATATTTCACCTTCTGCACGAAGAAAAAAAAAACAAAGTAACTTATTTCCCAAGTTGCGACTCTATTCCCCAGTCCAAACCAAAATTGTAGCTGGAGGTTACATTTCTCCTCGTTTGTTTTGTGAGCCAACATTATCCATTTTTTTCATTTTCATCTTTGGTCATATTTGTCTATATCAATGTTACTTTCCTTTTTATTTCTTTTTTTACATGCACATTAACGCTTATTTTTCTTGTGGTGTTCAAAAAAAGAAATCTTTGTCATTGGTGTTGTAAGTGACTAATGGTCCATCAATCTTTAAAACAAACAAACAAAAAAAACTGTACTTGTGTCTGTGCCATATAGCTGCATGGACACATCTTCAAAGACGTGGCTGCCGCATCAGAGTCAGTTTGGGTTGGTTGGTCAAGCGGAGGTTTGCTGTGGCGGACCTGGAGTTTTAACCCCAAGTGAGTCAGTTTGGCACCACACTGGTGGAAGTCTACTTTTCACTACTGTCAACTGTGCCTAACTTTTTACAGCCTCTTCTCCAGTCTGTTGTGGTCCAATGAGATCTTTCTCTGTTATATATGTTTTTATATGTTCCCCTTCACTCTGCTCTTTTCTCTGAAATCCACTGACGCCACTTTTGCCAGCGGTTAATGGAAGGTTTAACATACACTCCAGCCTCAGCCGTGCTATTCTGCTCTATTTCCTGTGCCACGGCTTTAAAGTCCCTTTCAGCACTATGAAGCTTTACAAAAGTATCTCAATATATTGCAGATTTTTTTACCACTCAATCCTCCACCGGAGCATCACTCACCCTCTGAGCCCTGCTTTGTCATACTCGCAGATTTTTTTTTTTTTTGACATCCTCTAGGTTTGATAGCGCCATTTGCCTCTTACTCTGGCTTTGAAACCCTCCAAGTCTTCCTCCTCTGTATGCTCTCTTTACTTCCCCAGATGAAAGCAGCCATTTCGGCTCCCTCCAGAGACAGGAAGAGAAATAGTTTCCTGTTAGTTAGCGTTGCATGTAAAGCAGCGGTTTCATTTTGAATATTAAGACCTACACAGGAATGTTTTGAAGTCTTGGGAGAAAACTAACAAGGGGCGGTTTATATTGTAGGCAAATTCTTGGGTGAGAATCACCTTATTTTCACCTGCGTTGTGCCTGCTGAGCATAATACAGACGTAGCTCAGTACAGTCCGTGTTAAGAGCTTCAAATTGCTGCTTGATCTGTGATTTCATATTCAAAAATTTCTGCTGTTTAAATTTGGGTCTGCTCATTTACACGCACAGCACACAATAAGGCTTCTAAATACATTAGTAAAAATGAAGGTAGTTTGATGGAGAGCAGTGCACAAGCTGCGAACATGTTCCTATGGTAACTAGGCCACACTCCCCTTGGCTAGCTCACACACACACACACACACAGTCAGAGGGACAGGCAGAAGAGAGACGGGAATGCTGGAGATCACACTTGATGGAGAGCGACTTCATTGTTTATTTAGGCATTTATGCATTTCATCCACTTAAAGGATCTACATCTATTAAAAAATACCCCGTCTCTTGACATTTGAAAAATCGTTACATTCAAGAACGTTGGAAGTTGCTTTCTTTCTGCTCCTCCAAATATATCTGCCGGTTTTCAAGCCAATCTCAGGTTCTTTCCCATGGCTCCCTCGCACCCACACTGCCCCTGCTTCCTCAACCCCTCCACCCACCTCTGCTTTCAAATCCTGCAGCTCTACCTCATCTGGGCATTTTACTTCATTACAGCGCTGTTTCCTAAACATAGCACCAGAGTGGCTCTGAACACAGCCAGAAGTGTCACTTTTTGCTCAACGTCCTTTTAGCATAAACCCAACAGCCCGTTTTTTACATTTTTTATTTAAACATTTTGTAACTGAAGCACTTTTAAGTGCCATTATCTTTTGAGTGTACATTTTGGGCTCACAAGGGAGCTTAACCATATTAAGCAATAGCCCTGGTGTTTATTCACCTTGCGTTTAAAAGCACCAGGCATATCGAGATGAGTTTATTCCATCAAGCAGCCGCTTCTCTAAGTGTATCTCGGCATCTCCAATGTCATTCTACGTTTTGTAAATCACTGCTCACACTTAAACCGTGTCAAACCTCCTGGGGCGATGCTGCCGGGCTTGTCAAGGAGCCACAGGGTTGATACATCGAGATTTGCTTCTGTCAGTCATGCAGGCTGATTGTTTGGACAGGACGCCGCACCGTTAATGAATGGCCGTAACTTTCTGCACATATTTGCACTGTTTGTGGGTTTTTTTTACATCTGTGATGTAGCGATGAATTTATGATGGCAGATAAACCAACTTTGACCCAGTGAACTTTGGCATTTGGCATTTATTTCCGTAAGTCAATTCACCCAAAGTATAATATTTTCTCACAGCCCTTGGGCTATCTGTTCAAGTTTTAAAGAATTTAACGCACGATTTAATGCCCCTGTTTTAGCTTGAATACGAACGTTCCCTTTTATGATATTATAGTATAGCATTCAAATCCAGCATGCAGGATGTAATTACTAGATTGTTCCCTGGAAGACACCAGAATAAGTTGAAGTATAGTAAAGTAACTCTACATATAACTGATTAAATCAAGAAAAGTGGTTTTAGTATTCTTTTAAGCACCACAAAAGAAATCACCTCCATTGAATTGACAGGCAGAAGAAATGAGAGAGGACATCTTCCCACCTGGCCACCTAAAATCAAGTCTTTTTGACCAAGTACCACTACGGAACACAGAACACAAACGCAAATCGGAAAACACAACACATTGACCAAAACACAACACATTAACAGAAAACAACACAACACATCAACGAAAACACAACACATTAACAGAAACACAACAGATTAACAAAAACACAACACATTAACAGAAACACAACACATTAAGAGAAAACGGAAATGGTAGGTACTCCTACCGGAAGACGTGGGTGCCTATTAACAAGGATATATTCCTAGCTGGTCTCATACACTTATAACTGTGAACTAGCTCAATTGGTTAAGCCTCCGCTTAGCATGCGAGAGGTACCGTGTTTGACTCCCGCATCCCCCAATATTTTTCGTGTTAAACAGCTTACGGAGCATTACCGCCACCTGTAAGGAGACAGACAGCGCGTCCAATCAGCAACGACCATAAGAACCCTCCCTTTCCGTT
>JAVQJL010063737.1:0-24144 GCA_036024295.1 Nannoperca obscura | reverse complement strand
ACGATATCTTGTTGTTTTCGCCCATGATTCTATGCACTTTATGTAAAGCTCTTACTTTTTGGAAGTCGCTTTGGATAAAAGCGTCTGCTAAATGCCTAAATGTAAATGTAAATGTAAATAACAGTAGATATAATGTATACCAGCATTCCATTAGATAGCATGTTTTGTCCAATCAACAGTCCGAAACCCCCAAATGATCTGTTTACAATCACATAAGACAAAGAAAAAAAAACAAATCCTCACAATTGTAAAGCTGAAAATGGGAAATTGTTGATATTTTTTCTATGGAAATTCTAACAATTATACTTTCGAAAAAAACATATCGATGGGACGATGGAACCTCAACTTTGTTGTGTTGCCTCCGATTATGATGTGACTTACAAGAACAAACTTCTACTGTGACTAACTTGTCTATAGCTGACATATGACCTGGCCGTGTTTGCTCTTCCATTTCTGCTGTCTCTGTCTGCACTCCAGACATCCGTGTTGACAGCGCCCTGTCCCTGCCTCCTGGTCTGCCTGCCAGCGTGCTCTTCCTGTGTGTTCGTCAGGCCGACTGCAGCGGAGACCAAACTCACGCTCGCTCACTCTGTAGCGCCGGTGTGACGGCTATGAAGGCAGCTTTGAAGGTAACCCCAGCTCTGAATCTGCTCGTTGCACCATATGGTTGAGGCGTCGTGCATAAGGGCAGATCACCTCATGTCGGGTAGTTTGTCACTCTCAGAGAAGCGCCGACAACTGACTTTGAAACACTTTGATTTGATCGTCCTATGCATGTGTCCAATCCAAACAATCTGACCCCTAAGCAGAAAGTAAACCACAACAAAGCACACATACCTCTCTCACACACATACACATAGACAACATGCACGCATAATTGCACTAGATATATATGTATATTTTTCACATTAGCGTTGATGTCTTGGTGACAATATAACCTTTGTTCATCTTATCTGTCCCTGTAGAAACATAGTAACGATGTAAATATGACAGCTCTGTGGCTGAAAAACGCCTGCTTGTTGCATGACCTGTTGACCCAGCTTTCCCCAAAACAGGTAGGATGAACATGTATTTATTTATAATATAAATTATATTTATTATTACTGAGTGAGAGCATGTTTATACTAAAAGAAGAAGAGTGAAAAATGAGAATATGTCCTCCCAAGCATATGTCTTCATCTTTCACACAGTCTAGTCTCTGAGAAGATAATCTTTGAAGTAGTGGGAGATTCATTGATTACTGACATTACTGACAAAAAAATCTATATACAAGTTACTGCATATATAACTGGACTGATTACTTTTCAGACTCTTGACTCAGACGAACTGGTTCCACTGACCACTGATCTGAGTGACTTGATTCGCGCGCTGAGTGACCTTTGTATCCAGGCCTATCAGCAGCTCCTCTCCATCACTGAAAGACGTCTACAAAACATCATAGGTACCACTACAATGAAGACGATGCTGATGCTGGCCATGCTCTCCCCTCCAGTGGCCCTCTTATCTTACCTCCTGCTCCCTCTCTCTCTCTCCCTCAGTCCCTGCTTTGTTGGAGAGCGAGACCATCCCAGGTCTGTCTGCCTCGACGGTAAAGTTGGTAACGTCCAGAAAGCGAGCGGGCTCAGACCCCAGGCCTGTAGGAGGCGATGCTCCCACTATGGCATCGGTGCTGAGGGAGCTGGGAGCCCTTTACACTGCTTTGTCCAATCAGGCTGTGCCCCCGACACAGATGGAGCAGGCCTTCCACCAGCTCACCTACCTCATCTCCGCCTCTGCTCTCAACAGCCTTCTGCTGAGGAAAGACATGTGCTGCTGGAGTCGTGGCATGCAAATACGGTAAAAATATACACAGATAAATGTACATAATATGCAAAAATTTTTCATATCATGTAAAGGTATCCAATTATAAAATTGCACTATATTATAACATGATATGTTCTAGGGTTGGCTATACACCATGAGATGTAAAAAAAATGTATAAAATTTATACTGTTACAATACAGAGAAAGTTCGGTATTCTCTGTAAAATTTTGTAGTTAATGTACTTTAATTCAATGTTATTTCAATTAAATTGCTTTGAATGAGTTAATTCAATTTTATCAATAGATTTTTTATATATTATTATATATATTATAGTTATTGTGTAATGTTTTTAATTTTTAATTTTGTTATTTTAATTGTTTTTATTTTTATTTAATTTACTTCAATTTTATTTAAATTAAGTTTTATTTAAAAAATATATTTTTATATGATTCTGTTAAATTTTTACTCAACTTAATTTGAAAGTAGTTGCCAATAAATTTTCTGTTGTTGTTCATCTCATTTTACGTTAGGAGGAGAAAATATAATTTGACTATAATGCAATACAACACCATAAACTACAGCCTGACAAATGACTGTAGTAATAACACCAATACCTCCCTGAGACAGTATCAACATGTATTTATTACATATAAATTATATATAAAGCTAATGCACATTACGGTGTACCTGTGTTCATATCATTGTGTATACCTCCTTCAGGTAAAGTTGTAAGTGTAACATAAACATATTAATCAATCTGTCTTTTTCTTTTCACTAAGCTATAATGTGAGTCTGCTGGAGGAGTGGCTGCGGAGCCGAGGTCTGCCGGCAGGGGGCGCGGTGGCCACACTGGAGCCCCTCATCCAGGCGGTTCAACTGCTGCAGGCAGGGAAAAAGACAGAGGCGGATGCACAGGCCCTTGTACAGACCTGCACCGCCCTCTCCAGCCAGCAGGTGGGTCTCCTTCTATCTCCATGTCGCTCATAAGAGAAAAACTTGTGTGTATTTAACTGCCTGCTGGTATCTGCTTTGTTTAACAGATTGTGAAGATTCTGACCCTCTACACTCCCCACTGTGACCTCGATGAAAGAGTCACACTGAATTTCATCCGTACTGTCCAGGTACTGTCTGCAACTGCAAGGTTGCGCATGTTCATCAGTTTAAAGAAGTGTGTCTCACGCGAGTGGTCTTTGTCTGTGCTCTTCTAGGGGCTTCTCAAAGGCCATTCTGACGGTCAGCCTCCACAGCTCCTAATGGATGTGAGGCGAGTGTTTCCTGTCACATTTCCCTACTCGCCTCCCCCCGTCCTCCGTGCTGAGCAGTTAGTCATCCCAGACTCCCTCAAGATCTCCTTTCTACGCAGAACCTAAAAAACAGGATGCCTTCCATCTTCAGAGCTGATATGTTAATGTTTTAGCAAATTTAACTGAAAAAAGCTTCCAGGAGGTGTTACTTGTTTAATTAATCTGTCAAATATCAGTTGATTAGTCTGTATACTATTGAAGGTCAGAGATCTCTGCTAACTTAAAGGTGAGTTTGAAATTAATTCTAATTGATTAAAAAAGGAAGTCAATTCTTTAAAAAATGTATCTCGGTACAGTTTGACAAACAAGTAGTTTTTCATACTTTATTGGAAGCAGAAACACAATGAGACTGCCATCCCAGTAACCTCAACCCCCAATAAGAACAACCAGAATAAAAAAACCCAAAATTAGAAACATCTTGTGTATAAAAAAATTCTCATGCGAGTACTTTGTACCACTACACATCATCAGTAATACATATTTATATATTCACAAACATTTGAAAAATAGAAAACAATAATGAAATATCAAAATAAAAGAGACAACGATTGGCAATTAACATCAAATAATTATGCGTGCTGGCACAATACATTTTTTTCTTTTGTTTTATTGTTCCCATCATGCACCATTTCTGGAAGTACAGGACCGGCGTCGCTGTGCAGGTGTCTGCCTCTGTGGCCTGGTCAGCTACCCTGAACAGATCATGCATGTCTGTCCGTTTTGTGTCTCTGTGCTTTTCGTTGTGCTTCTACGTTTCTCCTTGTCCTTAACTTGCGCGCGCATCCCTGTTCCACATGCCAGTCCAATACCCCAACACGCAAACTGAGCCTCTGAAGGAGGAGGAATTACTAAAGTATCATTGTCAACAGCAATAAATAAAGATTTGTTTTCGTGGCATTTCCAGCTATGTGACAGTTGTGTACCTGTTATTTAAAGTTATTAAAAGACTGTGCAGATGTCCCCTTAAATAAAAGACCTTGTACACACCAGAGAGTGAAACATGTTTAGTTTAAGTTAGATGGGTGGTTTTCCTTTGTAAAGTCTATATATGACAGTATATAATGTCAGAGTAAAAGTCAGACGCTAGCGGTGTATTTATTTGGCTCTAAATCAAGTCCATTAAATGATCAGATTTGTGCAAATGCTTGTTATTCATCTCCAGTGTGTACACTGCCTTCCCATATCTTTCAATAATAGCTACATATCCAGATTGGGCACCCACACACATATAATTCCCAACCGCCCTGTCACCCAGAGCACAAATTCAAGTCTACAAAAGAGCAGCAAACTTCACTTCACATAGTTTGACATGTTTGTTACATCCGAGCTATTTACAATGCCCAACAACAACAATCGATCTCTCTCCAGATTATTTTTCCTCTTCGCTGGAAAGCTGTACAAACATATTTCAGTCTCTAATCAGCTCTTCTACAGCTGTGATATTTGGCCCATTACAATAGAGACAGCATTTTACATCGTATCAGACAAACACTTGCTGATATAATAATAGGAATAATCCACAATGTAAACATTATAAGACTGCTTCAAAAATGACTTGTCTACATAACTTCTTTTTATAGATTAGATGCATAGAGTTCAGTTCTTACACCTTGTTCAAAAGAGGGGGTCTGTTCAATTATTCATTTACGGTCGAGTGCTTTGGGGGTTGAGGCCCTCATCAATGGCAACTTAAAAAAATAGAAGAAGAAAAAAAGAAACACCCTGTCATTATTAAACTTGGACATTTCCTTACCCTGGATGCTTTTTTGTTCACAACAAACTTACACACACATCTTTTAGATAAAAAAAACTAAAAAATCAATCTTTTTAAAAAAAGGGCATTCATGAAAATAGAAGTTGAATTAAGAGACATGCTGGACAGTCAATAGTCAATTCAGAACATTTCGTTTCGCATGAAATGGACTCTAGATTAAAGAAATTAATTCAACTGCAGGATGATTTGACGCCTCAGTGTGTAATTCCATAAACAATTACTGAAGAAAAATAAAAAGATCAGAGTATAAATGTGTTATTATGGGTGCATTAAAGACCCTGTGCTTCTAAATCTTCACACTACATCTCTACTAAACTGTAACTCCTCTTTTAAATATCAGCGCCAGACTTGGTGTGGTCTGGATCTGCAGCCCTTTAGCAGAGGTCTGACTTCTCAGTATAGGTAGGTAGATCATAAGTGATTTGTGCTCTCTCTGCGTGGTTTTCTAACCCACGCAGATATTTGACCTCAGAGGATGCCTCTTTTGCAAAATAGGATATCAGGGTTGTGTTTTAATCATCTTCTTACACACCCAGTATTAGGCATGTCTAGCCACAAAATGTTTACAGTAACACAATAAAAGATAGAAATAACCATCACAAGATATACGATGCATCCTCCCCAAAGTAAATCTAATGTGAACATAAACACCCCTCTCTGTGTGATGTTCTTTGCTTAGTGATGGCTTCCTGTGACTACATTTGCAGGTAACAGGCAACACGGGCGGCTACATGAGGTCAACATTACAAACTTACAAACACACTCTCAAACGCACTCGCAGTGCCACACGCGCTCAAACGCAGATTATACATTCACACCCGGACACGTCCATTCTCACACACACATATAGTCTGATGAATCACAGTGCTTGAAGGCGCGTTGTCATCAGATTAATCTCTCTATACAGTCGCTGTATAGGAGGCAGACACACTGTACGAGGGTCAACAGGACAGAAGGCATTGAGGGTGTCAGGCAGTGTGCTCTGTTACAGGGTAGACGGACATGAGGACGGACAAGGACGATCTTTCAAGTACCACGCGTCCATCGAATAATCCTGAATATTACTTTACATATGTCCTTCATATATTATATATTATGATATATTGAATTATATAAATATAAATATAATTTGGAAGCAGTAAATAAATATTTAAATGATCATAACTAAATAGTGCTTTGTTCCCTGTATGCCATATCCCCAGCCCGATATCTGGAATGTTTGAGGCCTTGCAGCCGTTTTGTTGTTGTTAACAGGTCAGTTGGACAGTTGGTCCTGTTGTGCTCAGGGCTGGTCTTGGCATATTTCTGCGATTATCTGTTGGCACTTGCGGTCCCTTCTCTGGGCGGGTGCACGCCAGGGAAGGGACGAGAGGAACTGGAAAGGAGAAGGGGGTAAGGTAAGGAGACCGGAGAAAGTGAGAAAGAAAGCCAAAATATTAAAGGCTACAAGATATTTCTCACTCTAACCACTCAAACGAGGTGTGTGCGTGTGTGTGTGTGTGTGTGTGTGTAATGGTATAACTCACCTCTACAGATAGAGGAAAGCAGATATATGCTCTATGATAAAACTATGTTGTTGTTCATCAAAAGGATGGCTGATAACTTCTGCAACATTAAAGACACTGGTGTGTTCTGAAGAATTTGTGATGACTTGTGTCCTCTCCACTGAAATGAATGTATTTACAGCACTGGATATGCGGTGACTTATCTTATCTGTGCTTTTACAACACTGGATCATCAGGGCAGTGGTTAGCAGTGGCTCAGGAGAGCTCCGGGTGCAGTAGGTGACGACGTCTGATCGAGCTTCAGACGGCCTCTTAGTGTCTCTTAGCTGCGGCCCTCCTCTGCAGAGCGCTGGTCGGACTTGAGCTTAACGAACTCCTTGGCCACGTCGTCGTTGTTGCGTTGGGAGAGGATGCGCAGGACAGTGAGGCCCGTCTCGTCCATGTGGATGCGTTTACCCAGCGGCAGCCAGCAGGCGACGCTGCCTTTGGAGGCCATGTCCTTCAGCTGCAGGACGGCCATGCCCACGGTGCGGTCCTCTCGCGCGAAGCAGTAGTCCTTCACACACACCTGCAGCTCGTAGCACTCGGGGCCCACCTCGTTACTCAGGGTGCTGCAGTGGAGAGGAGAGACGGGTTAACAACAATCTGTTCAAACCATGTCACCTTCTACAACCTTAAGTTAAAACAACCAATCATTATCGGCATCATTACTCACAAGGTGAAGGTTTCATTGTATTTGGGAGCCCAGCTGTTGTTCTTCGACTTGGTGGCGTACTTCCTCTTCTTGTCGCTGAGGTGAGGGCCGATGATGAAGACCTCAACAAATGGCCGGAATATTCCCTGCGTCTGCCACCTCAGGTCATTGGCAGCCACCACTGAGAGAGAGCGCGAGAGAGAGATATTCATGTGGAGAAAATGTGTGAACAGTGAGAAAATGTGAGTGAATGGAAAATTCAGAGCAAGAAAATACTGGCTCTCCCTCAGGTCTCACATTCACGTCCTTGTTAAGATAGTGAAGGGGGAGAATTGGGATTTTATTTCATTACTAAGTCATATTTTTCTTTGGCAGCTTAAAAGCAGCCTGGCTCTGGCTTTTATAGCTATGCTATTCATCATGGCAATATATATCCATACGACATTCCACATGAGTAGGCTTGTGCCTTTGACATTGGAAACAAATTATATTTATTACTAACTGTAAAGCTTTCACTGTTTTGCTTATTTCTTCTTTTCTGTTAGACCACCCCAGGTCTTCTAGGTGATAATTTATACCCTTATACTGTATTCTGCAACCAATTGAAAGCCCTTGACTAAACACACGCAATCTCAAATTAGCTAATCATGTGACTTCTAAAACCAATTGGCTGCTTCAGTGGTAACTTAAATGTGATGTATTAAAGGGCGTGAATTACTTATTCAAACATGTATTTAATATTTTATATTAGTAAGGAATTTAGACCCATATTTAAAAAAACTGTTGATCAGTGTCAAAGAAGCCACATTAAATGTACTTTAATTCAATCTAGTAAAACAATAAAAAGTGATATTTTCCAAGGGGGTCGAGTACATTTTATAGGCACTGTATGTCTGGCAAAGTATGTAGAAATTACTTACTCATAACTGCCCTTAAGGGTGGGAAAGAATAAGTAAATGTGTGTTCATCTTCATGAAACTATTCATAATTTAAAGTTATTTAGCCGTTATTATATATATGTTATATTGGCTAATTTCCGCATTGTCTTAGATTTAAACTGACTCACGCATGCTGGTTTGATGCTGGAATACTACTGACAAAACTTTGCCAAGAGTACATTCAAAATAGCATAGCTTGTTGCTACAACATGTTAACGTATGTCAAAGGAATGCAAAAAAGTAACACTTGTGTTTGTCGCATTTCAAACATACTGACACCCAACTCAAGGTGCGCATGCTAACTTTTTCCAGAGCTTTCAACCTTAGCACATGGTCTTCGTCAGTGAATCGAGTTTGATCAGCTGTCATCGAGATCGATCTGCTGACATGCGAGCTCAGTAGCTGTTATCATTTCATCCTTGAAACTTTTAGGACTATCTCCATGACAACTGAGCAAACTGTGTAAACTGATGAAGGCCATGTGATGTGGTTCAAAGCTCTTGAAAAAAGCTTGTAAGTAGACCCTTCAGTTGAGATTGTTTTGTCAAACTTTTATTTCCAGTGTCAGGAATGAACTCGTGTTCACTGATCCATGGTTCAATATCCAGTGGTGGAATTAAAAAGCGGGGAAAGAAATCATGTCCTTCACCTTTTACTGTGATCTTGTGCTCTCCGGTGTTTGGGTGAGTGAAAATCTCCACATGGATGGACACCTCTCCCACGGCGTCGTCCACCCCAGAGCCTGACAGGATAGACAGAGAGTGAGGGGCACATTAGTGCCTTTGAATGTGAAAATGTTGACCTCTTTTGTGCTGCTATCACAGACCAAACAGTCTCTCTCACACTCACTCACACACGCACGCACGCACGCACGCAATCACGCACGCACGCACACACACACACACAAACACACACACACACACACACACCACTGTGCCCTCCGTTCCCAATTCCCCTCCTCATTTTGAAAGGTTACAGAGCAATTCCATTTCAATTTTATGAATTAACATTGAAATGGATTTGTCTATAATCGCCCAGAATATTGACACATCTTTATACTAAACTAATCACTGTGTAACAGGAGGACTTAAAATAAGGCATAGTGATCTGCTTGTGCATGTGTTGTGGGACCTGCAAGTGGACAAACAGGCAAAGCTGCTATGAGTGGGCACACATGTTTTAATATAGGTAGCACTGCCGTTCTCTGTAATGCAGTATAACTGTAAAACATCTCTTAACAACTCTATAACTACAGTGCAGCCGATAGCTTTGTACTGACCTGAAGCGTCTGCATTATCATTAGACACTGACTAAATAGCCTTTGTACAGATTTAGCAATTGAGAGGTAATAATTTGCCTCAGATGAGGACAGTAATTTGTGCCCACTCATAGACGCAAGGTGTTTGTTAGGATGCAGGGTGATTAGTAAGAGGCAGAGAAGAAGACAGGAGAGAAGCTGGAGAAGGTCAACTGACAAGTGTGGATCCCCCGACACAGATCAGGTTGGGACATGCTCAGATGGATCGAGACCGGTGAACACACCCATTCCTTGGTAAAAACTTTTACTCAAGCATGGTAGGAGGAGGGACGAGAAAAGGGGGAGGAGCTTACGGGGAGAGAAGCAGTTCGGCCTCTCAGATCTGTCGGTGAAGGATGGTACGGCTGATACCCAGTTCTCTCAATAAAGCTGAACTGTATGAAGAGGCACGTGTCTGGAGGACTCAAATTCAAGTTCAAGTTCCAGATCCATATTTTTCATATATGTTTTTATCCTATTTCCCCAATATTGTCATTATATTTATCTACAGTGTCATTTTAATATTGCTGTTTCTATCTACCTTTTCCCTTCTGTTTTTCCTCCTTTTACTAAATGAAAGTCTAAGGACAGAGAGTGTTGTTGGTGATTTGGTGATAAAATCTACTTGACAGGATGAACCTAACTAGGATTGCAAATCTTTAAATTCAGAGGTTTCTTTGCATTTTAACCATAAATACCAAATGGATTTGAGTCCCACATCCAAGATAACTCAACTCTGGACCTGGGCCAGAGTTCAGGTCTCGGGGTCCTTGGCTCCATACTCGTAGCTGTAAAACTGGTTTAGGTTAAAGAAGACAGTGATGGCTCCACTCAGGCTCCAACTCTTTTGTCTGGGAGGGATAAGGAGGACAAACCCTTCCTCATTGTCTGTGTGGTTTCGTCCTGCATGTGAACAAGTGGTTGAGATTCACATACAGCTCCAGACGGATACGGTGACAGATGGACATTCATTTTCAATGTTTTAATTAGTGTCCTCACTCCGTGAACAGTATCTTTGTGGCGACAACCAGCAGCCTGTATGTGTGTTTTCAACCAGCCGCCCACTAAACAAGGTGTCTGTGTGAGTTAGACGGCAGCGTGTTCCTGGCATACAGCTCTCTGCATCTCTCCAGGGAGCATTATGGGATTGATGGACTCGCTGCCAACAGGACCAAAGAGAACAGCAGTCATCCATCTGGCCTTCCTTGTCTACTCTGTGGAGGACGTCCACAAAAGATGAGAAAGAAACTTTGCTGGCTGAGTGGGCGGGAAGATGTTGCCAAGAAAACGCAGGCATTTCATCTTCATCAAACATCAGAGGTGCAAATTTTGTACCATATTGCAAATCTCCACCAGAATAGACATTAAATCTCAAACGTACTGCGATTGCGCCAAAGCATCAACAGAGCTCACTGCATATTCTATTCAAAATCGACTCTTGATTATTTCAATTACAAATAACGCAGCTCACAGCCTGCAGTGTGTACAAATGACAGTCATCACTGATCAGCAGCAGTCGAGTTCATAAGAATGAATTCCACTGAGCTTCGTTCGGTCATCCTGCTCTAATCGTCTACTCTCATGTTGTTGGAAAAACAATCCAGTGAAATCTGCTTGGCAGGAAGTTCATTTGCATCTGCGTTACAGTCAAGGACATCCAGCAGCTGGTGGGAAGGCTAAAGTCTTTGTTTTCTATGTGTACCTCCACTCTGGCAGCAAAGAAAGCCCATCATAGTTTGAATTTCATTTTCAACTGAATACTTAATGGTGAAGTTTAACCACTACTAAAACTTCTGGTTGAAATTTAAATACTACTTAGTGGATAGTGGTTCTATGTTTTAACGGTACAAAATCAAGTAGCTCAGTAGCTGAAATTCAGACACCAAAAGTCAAGATAAAAATTCTAAATTGAACATTCAGGCTACAAAAGGATAAGCAATGGAAGTGATCAGACTTTCATTCTGTCACAAATGTGATCCGAGAGAGACGACTGAAAACCCTGGAAGATTCATTTTCTATCTGAATTTATGTTTTCGAAATTGAAATAATGGAAATCTCTAAGAGGGCAGTTCAGGCCACATCATGTGTGCCAGGTGGCTTTCAGAGTAAAATATTTTAATGCTATCCATTTAGTGTTTTTTTAATTAAAGAAAAAACTTTTAGTAGTGGTTCAATTTCAGAATTAGGTATCCAGCTGCTTATCAATTTAAATGATTATGGCCTTTCTTTGCTTCCATACTTTTCTCCATGGCTTCTGTCCATAGGAAAACAACAGAAAACAACACAACAGGGTATGCAATACATTTCTAACTGGAGTCTTGGCCATTTTACATACAACTGGTGTCCATCTGAGAGTGCTGCCAGTGTGCTGGAGCTTGTGCAGCATTACATTAAGTGAAGCTAAATCAACGCACACGCACTGAATTAGCTGAATGCATACAGCTGTCTGTGAGCAACTGTGAGTCTTTTGAAACTAATCTAAAGTGACAGAAATCAGACCACCTGACCTGAGGGACTGTTCCTGATTGGCTCAATCTGTGGAGAGCAGATGAGTGGAGCACCCTTTCTCATCACAGCTGTAGGGAGGGCCGCGCTGCACGTGGGAGCTGTGTGCGTGTTTTGTACGTGTCCGTCTCTGTCCGTGTTTGCGTATGATGACAGAGCAGGCAAGGACAGGGAGCCCTCCCAGAAAAACTGAGCCAAAAGCCATCATCATCTTCAGACTAATCCTAGTCCTCTTCATCAGCGTCTTTCATTTCAAAACACAGTGGGAGGGGTGGTAACGTGGAGGACAAGGATTTCCTCTCCGTTTTCTGTGCTGGAGTCAGATAATACACTGTGTTTCTGCTTCAACAACCTTAAGGACAGTCTCACTCAGTCACATTGGCTCTACGTGTGTACACACACACACACACACACACACTTGCTCGGCCCTCAGGCCTCTCTCGGTGACATCATGCTGGATCAGGATTCCTCCACACTTTAATGCATTTCTGTTCTTTTTGTCTGATGTCCGCACATCATGCTTCAGTGTCTGCTCATACATACTGTCCATGGCATATGTATCCAGTGCAGTTCCGTACATACAGACATCAGTGTGTACATTACATGCAGGAATGCATAAAGCATATGTTCTTATTGTTGTGGTGGGCATGTACAGTATTGTGAGCAAAAATGCAGAGATAGAGAGAGAAAAAGAAATGTTGATCTGTGCATTGCATTTGTCTGTTGGGATGAGTTTGAGCAGGCAGGGGAGTTTTTGGATGCACATGGGGGGGGGAGGGGGGGGGGGTGAAGGGAGCTGGGCTTTGGTCTGGAGGCTTTCTGATGGTCCTGGATGTCTCAGGTCCTGAGCCTGAGTGCCACATACCCTTGTCTGGGTAAACATCCTCACTAGTGGTGAACCTCACCCCCTTCCCGCCGAACACTGGCCCACAGATGGGGCAGAAGGAAGGAGTGGACAGAGAAAGGAGAAACACGTAGAAATGAGGTTTGCAGAGGTTGAATTGAAGAATTACAGAGTAAAAAAACAGACCAACATTTATGAGTCTTGTTGATAAAGGTGGGAGAAATCTTGATAGATGCGTAATTTTTTTTTTCTGTTTAAATCTTCTGATTTCTACCAGCAGTACTCAAGGACAGTGTGTCAGCATCAGCCCTTCCACCAAGATGATGACTGTTATGCAGCCATCTGATGGTAGGATGGAGGCTGAGCAACAGAATCAAAGAACAAGTGAAAAGAGGGGGTGGGTATTTATCTTTTCATTGCAAATAAGCTGTCAGATCATGTAAAGAATAGTCTCTGTGTTTCCGGAGGCTGGCTACCAGGAGACTCAGCATTTCCGAGCAGTGAGAAAATATTGTGCAGCTACAGCCTCGACTTCATGCTCTACAAAGCATGTCAGATATTTTCAGGACATACAGCTCAGCAGTTGGGAAACCCTAACACCAACATCAACATCCTTGGAGAGAGCAAAGCAAAAAATAAATCAATAAATAAACAGGGATAAAATGATCCCAATTAGAGAATTACATAACATTAGAATCGTTTGATAGTGGAAGTAAAGAGAATCAAAAGACAGAGAAGAAGAGTGTCACCGAGAGTAAACACCATTTGGTTACCTTGTGCGTTCTGTGACTGGACAAAGGTCCTAATGAGTTTATCTGTAGCCTGCGTGTAGAGGGACAGGGCGTAGTGGAGAGACAGGAGGTCAGGACTCTTCTCCAGGAAAGTCTTCTTCAGACCCACACCACCAGCATGGAAATATTGCTAACATGCACAAAAGGCAGACAAGTAGAGGGTAGCTGTTAACTTCCTACTGCAAAAGATTCTTGAAGAAGACAAGGCACTTTCTTAATACCTTTTTTTTTTATAAGGAAAAAAAGGGATTCAAAACATTTACGCAATAATCCTGCGCTGCAATGATTGGTCGATTAATCGATTAGTTGATAATTCTGTTAGTCAACTGAGAGGAAATGATTTGCAAACTATTTTGATAATCGAGTAATCCTTGTTTTAAAATGTGAGAATTAGCTGTTAAAAAAAAATAAAATAAAAAAAATTAAGTAAATGCTTTGCCCAGTACATTACATGTACTCCTACATACATATGGAAGAAACGAGATTCTAAATAAAAAATTCTACAACTTAAACAGCAACCTAAAGTTTCTACCTTGATGGTGTCCAGGGCCAGCTCTATCACAGCACACTGCTTGGGTGTGAGCGCTTTGGCCTCCTCACGAACCATGTGCTCCTGCAGACCACAACAGTAGAAGCAAAGACTAAAATGACTGTCCATTAATGTGCCCTGTGTCACATTTTCTAAGCAATTAGAGTCTTGATCTGAAGCACTGATGCCAGGCTCAGGGCATAATGGTGTAAAAACCTATTGTACCTTCAGCTTGGACAGCTGTCCCAGCTCCTTGGCAGCGTTAAAGATGAGCTGAGTGCCCTGTCAGAGACAGAGAGGAAAAGAGAGAAAGACAGATAGAAGAAAAATAAACAGAAGGAGAGAGGGGAGTAGTGTTATTATCATGACAATGCAGGGAAGCAGTAAACGGCTTAGTGTCACACAGAGGACAGCAATGTTTCTGACACACACATTCATAAACAGTCACTCTAAGGCGCTTTACAGATGTCAAGGTACTTTTTCCTTCAAGTTCTGTTATCACACTTATCTGTGTTTTATTAATTCCACAACATTACACTCCGCTGCACAAATCCACACACACACACACACACACACACACACACACACACACACACACACACAGACATTTCAGTACGAAAAGAAGGGAAAGTGGCTCAGCTCGTAGTGAGGGCAAGAAAGAAGACATACTCGTGCACTCATGAACACACGTGCAGGCACGCGCACACACACATACACACACACACACACACACGTAGAAGCTATGCAGTTTCACTGTGGTGTACGCAGGTATTTACTGGAAGTCCAGCCTAATGCAATACTCTGGTAAAAGAATATATCACTAAGTGCTGCTGACTGCACCTTCAAATCCAATCTTTGGTTACAGCCTTAGACATGAAATATGCTATTATTTTACAGTGTCTGCAGCTAGAACCTATCGAAGTTTTAATCTTACAAACATTACAATAATGCCAGAAAATGAAATAAAACACATGAGTTTCTGTGGGTAACAGATTCATTATGTTAGAAACCTTACAATGGTGTGCAATCTGAAAACTATGATGCTTTCACTCATTTAAGCTGTGTAGATTCAGTCAATGCCTGAGTCAATAAGCAATGCCTGAAAGGCTCATGTGACAGTAATGCAGCCACCCTCCACTGCTACACTATGTTCATCTGACAGAAAAAAAGGTAGATAGTAGATAGATCGCAGGGGCTGCTGTGATGAAAATAACTAATTTATGCCAAAATATTCTGATCCTGCGAGGCGATTTTTTTGCTTTCAGCGTTGCCTCATTAACCTCAGCCCCTCGGACTTGCATTGCTACTTGCAGCTGAACCACGCCCTGTTTTCTACTTCTGTATTGCATTGCAGCACTGTATATAACCATTAGTAAACAAAACAGTTTGTTGTTTGAAATTAAGTGACTATTGAACTCCTTGACTTATGGTTTGTGGTGCATTTGAACCTCAAATGTTCGCATGTAGATTAGAGTGTATGGCCTCTGGTGAGGCTGGAAGTGCAGGCATCTACTGCTACAGCATTTCATAGGGGAGGGTGGTTCACAGCATTTACACAGCACTACAGAGGGATGTTGTGTAAAATCAAAAGTGAAAAGTTAATATTTCCACTGCTTTGTTTGACTGGCGAGCTGAGGGAGAGAGACGGAGACACGGAGATAGACATAGAGGAGAGAGACAAGACACATTGATCTAAAGGGGTTTAGTCCTTACATCACTGTGAGAAGCACTCTTCAGCCTCCCCTGGAAAGAGAGCATGTGGTTAATACTTCAAGCAGTGGCAAGTCCCTGCAGTCTGACTTTACTTTCACTGGCTACATGTGAATAGGCAATCAAAAGTACATATGTTGCTGTCACATCTTGCTGTTGAAAAATGTAAAATAAAAAGAAGGATACTTGTCGCTGCCAGAAATGTCACCTCCTTTCGGATAGCTAATTATCTCGCCCTCCTAAACAACAACAACAGATTTTATTCTTTACCACAAAAACATAGTTTAACAATTGTCAATTTAACAATTACGTTTGTGAATGGAGTGAACCAGATATAAAGTGTTAATTAGTAAGCTTCTGAAGAGCATTTTTGAACTTTGGAGTGAGCCAGGCTATCTGCTTTCCCCTGCTTCCAGGCTTTAAGCTAAGCTAAGCTAAGCTAACCAACTCTCGCTTCAGACTTAATGCACAGATATGAGTGCGGTATAAACATTTTTTTAATCAAACCCTTAACAAGAATGCAAATAAGTACTAAAATATCAAATGATCCTTTTAAAACAATATAATTATGTAATATAACAATTTAACACTCACAAACGCAATTGTTTCTGCCTAATGCCTAAGTACTTTTACTTTTGATACTTTAAGTACATTTTACTGATAATATGTTTGTACTATTACTTTAGTTACAATAATTTTTCTTGTATTAGTTTCACAGTGTGGTTATTTCTTCTTTTACTAAAGAAAAGGGACTTTATATTTCCTCCACCACTGGTTGCACTTGACATTAAACAATAAACAAGTGCCGCAGATTGCGTGGACTGAGAAACACACATCAATTTTGCTTAAAATAAAGAAAAACTTCCTCTGCACTATAAAGTACACCATAGATAAGAATAGACTATTCTAAAAAGTCTTATGTGAAACTAGATGCTTCATTATATCCTGCAGGAGTCGTTACAACCCTGGTAAAAATTAAGGTTCATAGTTCACAATTTACAAGTCATCACATACAGTAGCACTTTAAAAAATGTATTGTATTTTCTTTTTTGCATGCACCCTTTTTGACCAACATCGGTACAAACCGATAACGTCTTGTAAGAAAAACCCTTCTGTGCTTCGGGACCAGTGACATAAAACCAGCATTACAATCATCATAGTATCAACAGAACATGTAATCAAACCAGGACAGACCAACATGACAGGTCTGCAGGGACATACAGTACAGTGTTGTGCAGTATACTGAGAGAAGACTGCACTGTTGAAATAGATCAGATGCAAGCAACAAACCCACAGTGGGCAGTGGGGGGGAGGGGGTCAGGACACAGTTCAAACAGGTGGGGACAGTGGGTGGAGGGCAGAGGTTAAGAAGGGGGAGGTGGGGCAGGACACCAGATACCAAGCCACAGAGAGATCGGAGTCACCCCACCGGAATTCCAGTAAAGGACACAATGCATGAGAAGAAACAAGGCAACACCAGGCGCAAGAGAGGAGTACCACTTCCTATTTGAGGAGAGTGTTCAGGAAGAACAGACAGTAGAAGAGGGGGGCATCGATCGGTGGATATTGTTCAGGGGGTGTGGGACCTATCAGAACCAGTCAGGAATGCACCATGCTACTGTCTTCTCAAAAGAGAGACAGTGTTGGAGGGGAAAAAAGAGAAGAAATTAAAGAGATGGGACAGATCTGAGAGGTGAGGCTGTGAGGAGGGAGAGGGTGTGATGTGGGGTTAAAAACAGGGGAAGATCGCAGCCACATATAGCAGAGAACCAACCACCGTGGACGGACAGACAGACACACACGCAGGAGTGCTGTACTTACAATCATCTGTGGAGGGAGAGCGGTGGGAGCGGGATGTAATAGTAATCACAACAACAACAACAACCAGAGAGAAGGGTCAGTCAAGCTGCAAAGAGCCCCACATCAACAGAAAAACAAAAACACAAGTTTGGGCCCCAGGGCTGGAAGGACGTGTACCAATTGATACCTGTCTAAAGCCTGGACTAAGTACAGTAACGTTATTACTACAAAATGTCTTGCAATATAGCAAATAAATGATTTAGTTTTTAACAGCAACTTCGAATGAAAAAATTGCTATTCTAGAGATGATCATGTGGCATTTGCACACATTTAGAGATCATTTTCTTATATTTTTGCTCCTCTCTCCTTTTTCTGATTGGATCAATTCAATTAAACAGGGGCTATCTTCAGACCTATGGCTACTGAGGCTGAACCAGTAGTGTTGACACTGGCCAGCACTGTACATGGTAACCAGAGATGAATTATCACCATATTAACAGTGATATGAGGCTCTTTAGTTAATAACCAAACACAAATAAGAACACATATATCCAAAACAAAAGAAAACAAGAGGCTGCTTTCCAAAATGTATAATTCTTTTAGGAAGTGGGCCAGATCCTTTGGGCAAACATTTTCTGCCACTCTGTTGTGAGTTAGTCATAAATCATGAGTCACTCCAAATAATTGTTGGCTGACATACTGGAGAGCAGCCATGAGCTGGTGTTAGAATGATATGGTGCACTCCTTTTTTTAATTTCCCCTCCCCAGTTTGTTTTTTAAAAAAGGGTTTCATCTTGATTGTTTGGATGAATGAAGGCACTGGGGGCGGTGTTAAATATAATGTGTGTAGGGGTTAAGAAGTGGCCAAGGATGCCATGTAGATGTGATGCGAAAGCAGTTTGATCTTCTTTTTACAAGGAGGGCCATCTTGAATCGCAACACACACAAAATGTCTGCCATTGTATTCCCTTTCCTTATCCTCCACCTCCTCCTTCTGTTTATTTTGATGCTGCCTTGGCATATGGAGGTGTGTATAAGTGTGCATTTGTGCATGTGTGCGGTGTATGCGTGTTACATGTCTTGCACATCATTTTCGACCATGTTGTTATGGTCATCACCAGAACATAAAAAATATCTGTATCTCTTTGTAGCAACATTCATGCTTACTTAAACAATAAGCTTTCTGAAAAACAGATCCTAGTGGTGTGAATGTGTGTGTGTGTCCACACAAAATGTTTTAAATAAGTTTCACTGTATGTACAGCATGCACAGGCAGCACTGAGTGCCTCTGCAACATGTTTAGTGTTATTGTGTGTATTTGTTTGGCTGTGTGCCTCTTCATGTGTAATTGCAGTTCTCATGCTCTCACCGTTTGGTCTGTGAGTGGCGGCAGAACGATGGTCTTCTCCATGGTGTTCATCACCAGCTTCCACAGCTCCTTCAACACACGCTTCAGCACAGTCTTCTCACAGATCTTAGCAAACAAAGTCAGGCTGGCGGGAGAAGGCGGAGACAGAAGAAAGGAAAGGGAGACGAATAATAATAAGCAGCAGAAGGAGGCGAACACTGTTTTCCTGAAGAATTAAAAAAAACTAATCATAAAGAGAACAGGAGATTAAACAAAAATCCCCCAAAAAGCTTCGTCAGAACAACACAACAGCTCAGATTTTGGGGAATTTCACTACTGCTTCTATTCACATAGAGTCAGGCAAACTCATAGATGCCTTTCTCAATCTTTGTTATGTCTCAATGAGCAGTTTGAATGTTGAGTAATAATATTAGCCTAAAAAGTAGAGAAATCACAGACATTTTAAACTTATATAACTTATTCAACTCCTGCTGAGCTGCAACTCAACATCACAGACACATTGACCTAAACTGTGATAACCAGACCATTCAACGTACCTTCAAAGTGTATTCAGAGACAAAAACAGGCATTTATGAGTTTGTCTAACCACAGGCAAATAGGTAAAATAATAAAATGCCCCCCAGGACTCCACAAAAATGCCTCTAGACTGTCTCACTTGCTGTCCAGGAACTCCATGATGGGCTGCAGGACGTTGTCAGCATCCTGAGCCACGCTGCTGGCATTTCCCACATTTGAGGTTCCCTTCACCTGAGCCAAGATGTCGCCCATCTGTTTGACATTCTCTTCTATGTGAGGCTGGAAACTACAGAGGAAAAGCAGAAGAAGCAGTTAATGAAGTCTAAATACACATCACATTAATGTCAGACTTACGGTATGTATGAATTAATGTATGAGTGTGTTTCTACCTGACAGAAAAGACCCTGCTGAGATCATCCATGACATTGTTGAGCTTAACCTGCAGGTCTTTCAGGATATCGCTGGCCTCCACACACAGCTAAAGCACATATATGGAAACATTGTCTGAACCAGGCAGCTGTGACCAAATACTAACAATCGCACACAAAACTAAGCTAGCGAACAAAACCGGTTGTAAGATTGAACTGGAGAGAGGACAGAAAACAGAGCATCACTCACGTCTTTTCCACCCATTGCTTCAAACATCTTCTCCAGCTGAACTCTCAGCTGTTGGATGTTGTTGATCAGGATGCAGGGCTGAGGACAGAAAGATGACACATATCTGTTTTGAGGCAATCAGGGCTCACTGAAACATTTACAAATATATCAGCCTTCTTGTCGGCACAGGATTTGAAGAAACCATTTTCACAACACCCACAAATATATAGAGTCTTGTTCTGTTTATGGTGTAGATATAATTTACTGAGCCGACTCCTCTGTGAAAATCCACATGGGTTTATCACATCTTTGACCACTCACCACTTTCTCCATGGATACATAGTTGGCAAACAGCTTGGAGATGATATCAGCATAGGACAGAAGCACATTGCTGATGGTCTGCAGAGAGAAACAGAGGAGAGCAACAGGTCGTCATCTACAGGGGGTGGATGTAGTTCACTGCACTCAAAACAACTTTTAAAGACCCTTTTGTTGTATATCGGGTTTACAGGGTATGATGTGACCATTCTTACAGAATCTACCTTAGCAAACCGCTTCATGTAGTGTCCTACGATCTGCGGATCCGGACACTCTAGCTTCCTGATAATCTCAAAGCTCTGGTTGAGCTGAGAAAACACATCCACCACCGAACAGGAGAACAGAGCATGTTCTGATGTGACCTGGAACTGTAGTCCAGAAAAGGTGAAGAGATGATTAAAAACTGGGAAGAAAATAATGTGAGAAGGGCACAAGTGATTAGGGATCAGTAGGGGTAGTAGGTGAGAAACATGGGTTCAAGGAATGCCCGCAAGATGTGACCTCTTGGCACCTAAGACCATATAGATGGACCATTAGAGGCTATATTAAACTGGCCCTTTGATATCTTTCACCACGTGTACAGAGCCTCAGACCCCCTACAGTTAGACAGACATCTGCTGACAAGTGGGAGCACCTGTCTGTCTCCTTGTAATTGGCTGCTGGTTAGCACCCGGTCCCTAATTGGCTAGAGGTGAGTGTCTAGGCGCTCCTCTGGGGAGTCTGGGTAATGAGGTGAGGACAGCATTCAAGCAGTCAAAACTCTGGAATGAGGCCATTTATTTACAATATCCTGCTGTCATAGAGTTATCTCCCTTTGTAAGTACATACACGTCTCAACCACGCTTCCTCGCTTTATAGCAGGAAACATCCTCTCAGCCCAAACACAGTTTCTGCTTTGAGTCCACGTCTGTGCTTCTGTGTCTGGGCTGCTTTTGTAGCCTTTGAAGAGGTAGGGAGAGACAGCGAGAAGTGCAGGGCAGCAGAGCGCGAGGGAGAGTGAAACTTTGGCTAATAACTTTGTGACAGAGGAAGTACAAAGGATGGATTACAGTAATTCTGCCTGAACAACAACAGCGACTTCCAGAAGAGTGAAGGGGAGCTAAGGAGAAGAAGAGCTGGAAACTTTTACCCCATCTTTTTTGTCTCTCTCCAAAGCACCGTGCAGGAAGTCCCGAGACACCTCCTCATTTTCGTCCAGCCACTGAATGACAAATGGCTCAAACCACCTATGGAGAGCAGAAAATATGTGTGATTACCAAGTAGGAACCCAAACTTCAGATTTGTATTGTCTGTAAGTCTGATGTTACAAAACAGTGATGGGGGGGGGGTTTCTACTCACGCAGGATATTCAGGCACCCTACTCTTGAAGAAGGGCAGGTCTTTGCAGTACTCATTGTACAGCCACTTGACCTTGAAGTGCAGATTCATGTAATCTGCACTCTTGCACAAGCGGTTTTTTTCATGTTCTGAGAGAAAGAACAAAGCGGACAAATGCATGTTGAGGAAAAAGCTAATTTCTCCTGGTTTTTAAGCTGCGTCTGCCTGCCATTACCACAGATCTACTGTGCATATAGAGGCGTTGACCCAAAGGCAAACACACATCCTGACGGACTCGCTGAATATTATCGTTTAATCACACAATCATAGCATAGTTGTCATAGCCCAGCTCAAGACCATTATAAAAGAGGACCAATCACAACAATGTTATTACAGAAATCAAATATTAATCAAACGTATACATTTTGTATGACTTATCAGGCTTTGCACCATCTAAAAAAAGCTTTATCCACTAACACTTTTTCAGTTTTTCATTTAACAACACCAAGCTTGGTTAATGGATCTGTACATTTAGGATCCATTGTAACCTTTGGACAATCCTTTGATATCTGTTGGCTGTGTGCCTGGGCTAACAATCAAAACCAATCATAACTCTTGGTGTGCTTGTTCAATAGATGACAAAGAGCATTTGGTCAGCCATTGTCTCGCTACAGGTTAAAAGATAAGGAGGGCCATTAAGGCCAATAAACTCTATGTACTATTACTAGTACATCATTGACTTGCACTCACCCTCCATCGCATACTTCATATCCTGAGCAAACAGGTTCCACATCACTTCAGCGCTGATTTTACCCACGTTGAGCTCCTGGGGAAATCTTGATGGAGGAGAGAAGTAAATGCACTTAAAGACAGAAGGTATCTGAAACAAGAGCATGTACTTTTATAGCTACTAAGAGAAACTGCAGAGAAGACACAACATATTGAATATATATAAATATTAAAATGTCATTACAAGAAAAATCTAATTTGAAAAGTTCTGGGACAAAAGAAGAGAACACGCAGATGAAAGGTGCATATAGGAGGAGTACAGAGACGTACTGGTTTAGGCAGGGAGTGTAGGAGTTCTTGTCCTCCTCGATAATGGAGACGATAAGTGTGATGAGTTTGGACCAAAAATCCAGATTCTTGATGCTGGGTCCCTGCTCCTCCGGAGGCACGGCACCCTGTTTGGCCTGGAAAAGCAGTGACATGACTAAAGTCACAATAACGCTCGACACATGGCTTTTTTGGGGAGTTTAGCCTGCTGGTCACTTTGTTCAGTATATGAACGGCACCTCTGGTAACAACTGCCGACCTGCAGAGTCTGCAGGTAACTGTAGTCTGCTCAATCACTGAGTTTTTAAGCATGATATAAATTTGAGGCCATCCTTCATATATAAATGTTAGACAGGATAGACAAGATAAGATAACCAATGGGCCGATCTTCCAAAAAATAATAAAGTCATTTAGTGGTGTGACCATTTAGCACTCTTAATGTGAATTTTACTAATGGTACTTTTTGTCTGAGAAAGAGAGACTTTTTTTAGGGGGGAATCTTGACTCTGTTGTTATTTCATCAACTCATATATATTCAACATTTGCTACTCAAACAGCTTTTAAACAGACTCAGAATGTTGACTGTTTGGATGACTTCTTTGAAATAGCTATAGATGTGCTGGAAGAAAAAACTGCTAAGCCGAGCACCGCAGGGGTTGAAGAATGAAGAATGATGTTGCAGAGATTTCGACAAAATATAGCAACGTCCCTCAGGAGGAAATGTTTTATTCAAAGGGAAAAAAATGCTTATTTGAAATTCACGAGGGAATCTGAACAGGGCTGCCGCTTTAATGCGGACTCAAAAACCCAGACTGAGAGGATGATAGGGGACTCACCGCACACAGTCTCACAAAAGGGGTCACAGTGCGTCTTACAGCGCACAACACAGAGGACAATACAGAAATCAAGCAAAGGTATTACACTAATAACAGGAATATTTTAGCCAAGTAATTTGATTAATCAAGCACCATCAATTTCTGTATCATCTATTTTATTCTTTTTTTTTTTGTTTGTTTGCAACTGTTTATTTTTTATTTTATTATAGTCACTTGTTGTCTCTTATTTTCTTAAACTTGGAACTATTATAGTCACATGACCTTTGGAAATACTGTACTTATTTATGTTCAAGCCAATAAAGCAAAATTTAATTTGAACATTTTGAGAGGAAGAGAGAAAGAGAGACACACACACGCATTCACTTACACCTACACAGATATTCTTCTTACCGGGTCTGTCTGATACTCGCGGCTGTACAACTCATGACAGTTATTAAAGATGTACTCGTAGGTGGAGTTGAGACAGGCTTTGACACAATCCTTCACTACTTGACTGGCTCTGGGTGGAGACTGAAGCTCTTGGACCTGAACACACACACACACACACACACACACACACACACACACACACACACACACACACACACACACACACACACACACACACACACACACACACACACACACACACACACACACAC
>JAVQJL010063736.1:0-16177 GCA_036024295.1 Nannoperca obscura | reverse complement strand
TTCTTTCTCCCCTTTTTCTTTTTCTCTCGGTAGGGTCCTAAAGGGGGTTCGTCGTACCCGAGTGCCACGGCGGACGTCCCCACGAAGCTTCCCCAAACCATCATCAATATTCAAACATTCTAAATGTACCTATCTTCAATAAATCTTTTAAACGTATCATATAGAGGGTGTGTTCCTTGCTAGTGAATCTCTGCTTTGCTCGCCACCATCTCCTGAGTTGAATATCTGGCTCTGTAGCTGCTGAGTGCTGCACCATGTTCACCAGCTAGTTGCTAACTGTGTCTGTGTGCCATTTGGTGCTGAGCAGGTAGAGTACAGTGGGTTGATCAGAGCAGTGAGACTGAACCGAAACAGTAGTGGGCTGTAAAACCAAAAAATGAGCTGAAAGACGCTACAACTCCCTGTAGAGCCGAGAAGATGTGCTGAGTCTGGTGATGATTCTCTGTGCGTTTGTTACTACAACATGTCACTACAGAACTTTTCATATATTTCATAGTAATATTGATTAGTGCAGCTTTAAAGTGACTGCATTTTAAATGTTGTTAATTCATCGTTGCACAAACACAGAAATATATATATATATATATATATCAAAGCAATGCAAAACGTATACTAGAGGTGCCTGGCATTTCACATGTATTAACATTTTATCAGGATTCTAACAGATTCTTTAATTACATTGTCCCAGTTGGTCCAATCCGTACCAACATACAGATCATGGTAGTTTATTTAAAAACAAAACAAAAACAAACAAACAAAAAAATATATAATTAAATTAAATCCATCATGATGCATCATCAAAGCGGATCGTGCCCCAAGGTTTCCTTTATATTGGATTTCTTTTATCTGAGATAATTTTTTTTACTTTTATAACTGCGTGCCCATCAGGCCAGTTATTGTTCATTCTGCAGCTCAGTGCAGAGATGAGCCTTCATCACACCTTAAGTTTCTGCCAAATACAGTCAATTAGTGTCACGTTAAATGAATGGATGCAAACCAATTAGTAGTACACAGTCACAGCAACATGATTATTTTTCTCTATAAATTCACTCATTTCCCACAGGCCTTACACTAAGCAGCCATGATGCAGTGAAATACAAGCTTATTATAGATCTCTGGGGGTGAATTTCCAAAAAGGCTGACTCTCCAGGAACAAATTGTGCCTGCCTGATCACATTTAAGGTCAGCAGTATCACTAACAGCACAAGTGGAGCACCCAGAGCACCCAGAGGAGGCATTAAGACCCAACAGAGGAGAGCCAGTAAGAGGATGGGTGTTGGGTGTGGGTGTGGGGCTGAGGGTGAAGGGGGGTAGATAGAGTGCCTCTGTGCTGGCCTGATTATGCTCTCAACAGAATGAGTTCACATAACAAAGGATTTATTATCACTAGCTGGAGAGTTGCTGCAGTCTGGGAACTCTGCACAGCCGTTTTCTCTGCCAGGCGCCCCAAAAATGTGGCCCTGCTCTGCTTCGGTCGGGAGGCTCAAACAACAACGAACCCTGTATGGGTCTCTCTCTTCCTCGGCCTATAAAGCAGCCAGTGTTTCAGGGGGGTGGGAAGGCCGAAAGACTCAGAGAACGCTGCCTCTCACAGGCCCGTGCTTTGCTGTTTTCTTCTCCATCTCTAACTTCTTTCCTCCAGGTACAGCAACACTGCCCATCTGTGATTCGGGGTTACTCCAGATTAGGGAGAAAGTAACTGATTACATTTAATGGGATTACACTAAAACTATAGAACTACAAGATCTGATTCTGATTGTGGGGTGCTTTTGACAAAATGACTATGCAACATTTAATTCATAAGCAATAAAACTTCCCCTTCCTCAATTCAACTCACTCAGGGTGTTTGCTGCTACAGCCTTACTTGGTCTGGTATGACCAGTAGCTAATGGTGGCTAATGTTAGCAGAGCCAGAAGAGATTATTGCTGCTTGTGCATTTCACTTTACATCTTTCAGAATTAGTGTTAGTGAATTAGTTGTTTTTTTTGGGAGCGTGAGGTTACTCAGTTTATCTGAAAAATATCTCAAACTTCGACATCCCAGCCAGAAGAACTGCATGTGTGGCCTGGTATGTACATACCACCCGTATGAAATGTGTTATGTCAATAAAAGTTGCTATGCCTTGAATGCAATTCATGCAACACTTAATATTAGAAAAAAGAAAAATGGACTGTTGTGCAAAACAGGTTTTGGTGCAAATCATCCAAAGTCTGGCAAATGTCTTTTTTCCAAACATGTCTACTTCTTGTGACCGGCTGAAGGGGAGTGGATTCAGGGCAGGCAGACAGATTTGGGCACAGTGATAAAAAGAACGGCGCTCGCAGTGTATGACTCGAGGGAAAAGAACCTGATCTCGAAAAGTGCTAAAATGTACCTGGATAAAATGATGTTGTGTAATTGAATTTACTGTTATTCTAAGCAGGTGATGGGTATTCTGTAACAAATGACATTTTAAAGCAGCCATAATTGATTTGATGTTGGGTTTCTGTTCACCGGATGAATGAATGTCCACTCTCCTTCAGCTCTTGAGAAAACAAGAAACAAGTCTCAGGCTTTCCAGTGAGCAGACGAGTTACCTAGTTGTGTCTGTGCTGCTGATAAGTCAAGGACACGCTCAACTTCCACAGAAGGAAACATCCACAAGATCCCACGTTAGCTTTGACACCAACCTTTTTCTTTTCCATGAGTGCATTCAAAACACCATATACAATGCCATATACAACCCCACGCACCAGAAAACACTGGCAAATAGTGTAATAGTTAACATATCTAGTCACTGATAGTGGTGTTCATAGATATCAGACGTATGAAACAATGTAAGAACCACTGGAAAACATAACCAAACCCAACTAAACTTGGGCAAAAACTCCAAAAGAATGTCTATCACACGAGCCATTCTGGTACATTATCAGTCAATACTGTAACTACATCATAACTTTAAAATACGTTTCAAATCTAAGGAATCCGTTAATGGAACAATGGGAACTTCTTGTTATTCAGGAAACAGATTTTGTTGCGTTTTGGAGATTTTGACATTTTGTTGAATTGTCATGTTGACTGGTTCTTTCTGACATTTTCAGTTGCTTCTACATTATGAATGCATGACGACTAACAGAATGACAGCATGATGCAAGTCGTGTCATAAACAGGCGAGTCTTTCACTGTTTTTAAACCAGAATGCACTTCAGGTGTCAACCACAAAAAAGGAGGACATGAAGATGTTACAGTAGCTTATTAATCCCACCTGGCAAGTGTCTGACACCTGCACTGATCACACACACACACACACAACCTCAGCGTCTGGAAAACAAGCCGCCAGTGTGAAAACCGCACTTGGCCTTTAATCTTAAATGGGTGAAGCTTCTACTTTACCTGACGGAGTGGTGTGTGTGTGTGTGTGTTGGGCGGGAGGGTCCGGTAACACCACAGGACTAAACAAACACCCTGCTGCTGCTGCTCATAAAGACGGGGTGGGAGCGTAAAACCGCTGCTGGTGACAAAAAAATCCCAAAACACAAAGAAAGAGACAAAACTCTGACTGGGATCCAAAAAGGAAGCTCCTTTCTTTGTTGTGTCCTCTCTCTCTCTCTCTCTCTCTCTCATGTGGTCAGGGTCTCTCACTCACTGTCTCTCGCTGTCATTACACACACTGGGCTAAAGCCATGTGGCTGCTGACACACACTGTCTGGCTGCTGCTCGTCCCCTCCCTCTCACTCTCTTGACTCACATGCTCTCTCTCTCCTTTGGCATTACTCTCTCTCACACACACACAGACACTCTTTGAACACATGTACCCTCTCTTTCTCCCAGCTTTCCCGTCCGGTCAGCCTCGCCCCAACACGCGGACACAAGGCGTTCATTCTTCTGGATAAAGAAATGCTGTGTTGTCCATGAAAACCTGCAGAAGTGTTCTCCTTAAACGGGACTCGTAGGTAAAACAAGAGGAGTACAGTGAGCAGCCATTTGTTCTCTCACACTGGATCTAATGTTACTCTGAGCCACATTTTCCCTCATGTTCACCACTCAGCACTGTGTCTGTTCTAGTCTTATAAACATGCTGCAGTTTATTGTTAGACATCTGATTTAGTGTTAGATTGTACAATGGGCTACATAAGACTGTTGTACCTATAACATTTGTACATGTGTGCAGTAAATTGTCCATTATTAATGAGTGTAAAAAACACGTGACCTTTGCTAAACTCATGCCATGACTGTGATCTGCAAATCTGTGTGAGGACCTGTCTGTAAGTGACATTTTCTTTGCCCTGAGTCGAGGCTAACAGGCTCTCACTGTGGAATGCCACTTCACTTTCAACTGGCTCCAGTAACTGTAGAACCTACCTGCCATCGGGCAGAAGCCCTTCAACCTTGACACTCTCTGTTTGTTCTCAACTCTTGAAGCAAATGATTTACACTTTCATCCATTAATGTGGTCTTCATTTTTTGAGTACATGTTTTCAGATTCTTTCACACACGTTTATTTGTTTCTTTTATGGGAACCCTATTAGGCACAAAGCTGGCTTGTAAAGAGTTGTGTTGTGGAGCAACAGATGGGGGAACCTAAAGTGCCTTAATGAGGTGTTGGTCCACCACGAACTCTAAACTCAGCTGGAACTCTACACGAGCATACTCTGGTGTCTGAGCGATGTTGGTTGTGGTGCAGAGTTGTCCGTGCACAGAAGTGAAATAACACTTGAATGCATTCAGTAATACCGTAAGACTGATTCCCACAGCTGAAAAGAGGGTAGAAGTTGTGCTGTGTCTCTGTTTCTCTACAGTCCTGTGTGCATGTGTGGAGAGCAAACCACTGCAGACAGTCATCAACGTGAAATAGCTGGTGGTTCCTCTCTGACCAAACTAGCTGTATGCATCTATGATATCACTAAGCCCAAATTGCAGCTGAAACCACTGCATGCATCTGTGTGGATGTTGTCCAGCACATGCCTGCATGAAAAGCTCCATTTTGAATTATACGACAAACTGCATGCCTAAAATTCCTGCAAGGCTGGGCGGGATTTATCATGATTTAAATGAATTACACTCGTCTGTCAGCATTAACTGACTGGCTGTAACAGGCAAACTGAGACAAACATATTCACCCTGTTTATCCAACCGAAACTCTGTTCATGGCAGCTGGTGGGAAACCTCTGCAGACACTTCAAGTTGCACAGAACAGACCTGCTGTAAAATACCGATGTGGGTTGATAGTGAGTGTTACAGTAATCACTACTGAGATGTCTGGCTTTCAGAACTCCCTTTCTTGCTCATTCTGAATTTAGGAAATAAGCTCCTCCCACTGTGACCCCCTACCCACATCCCACCTGTCCAGCTATGTTACAACCATGCATGGAAGTCTATGTTCAAGCTCTTATGCCTGTTATTACTCTAGTTCATCCTATAGCATCATTTTGTAGATATTCCTTCTCTACCTGACATTTGTGTTTGCTCTAAGTATCTGGCTCACACGTTTCACTTGAGTTTTCTTGTAAGTGTTCTTACTTCCAGTGTTTCTCACCAAAATGTGTGCATCCTTGAGCTTTAACAAACATGTTGAATGCATTTCCTTCCTTGTAAAACATCTGCAAAGAACATTTTAACCTCCCTTACATCCAAGTTTGCTAGCACTGTTCTTTTTCCCTGCCTTTGTGGGCGTACTGCTACACTTCATTGCTCATTACCGCCCCCAACTGTCAATTAGCAGATTAGCTTGAAACCAGTGGCAGAAAGGTGTGTTGCTTCGTGTGCTTCTGTATGCATCCTTACAATACAAACAAAAATGGGTCTCACTCATGAAAACAGTGCTCCATAGCAACACTACTGGTTAAGAACTCCACAAGGTAGCTTTGGTCAAACTGAGGCTAAAAAGCTCAGAACAGCTCTGTGGCTTCCTCACCATGAGCGACATTACTTTACTGGTGATATAGAAAATATTCATAACAGGAGCTTTAAATCACTGCAGACTGGCGAGTCTGGTGAACAGTGTACAGACATGACATCACAGGATGTGCACTTAGAGACGTTAAAACTTAACACAATTCTCTCTCTGAGCTGAATATATGCAAGATTGCCTTGAGCAGTGCCTTTAATATGCATTAAAGTGCACATAAGACCTTCAATTGTCTTTTACATTTTTCTTATTGCATCTTTCTGGTTGAAAAGATGCTGATTCCTTGATGCAGTAAAAAGGCACCAGACACACAGTAGCAGTCATGCTGCATGGATGAGCCTCCAGGTAACCACACGCCACGAGGGGTCAAAGGTAAATTTCTCTTTTGTGTTGATACACTCACACTCACCCCCTCACACTTAGCATAAACTGACGTCTGAGACAGTAAAAGCTCTCTCTCCTTTCATCTTTAATGCAAAGCATATTTGGTCCTGGTCCCCTCCTCCTCCCCTGCACCACACCAGCACCCACGTATCCATTCAAATCCTTTATAGAAACATACAGTGCAGCGCTGCAGGGCTGAGCTGAGGGAAGCGCTCATTATGAAATCAAAGGCCTCGATGGGCGCTGACTTGATCCTTTGAGATGATTGGAGTATCTCACTCAGTGAACAAAAAGCCTGGACGTCTCTGCGCGGGATGGAAATTGAATTACCGAGCGATTCAGGGCCGGCAGAGGGGGAGGAATGTAAAGATATGAAGGAAATGGGTCGTCATTTTTGGCCAGGATGTGTTTGCAGCTGATGGGTGGTGGATCACACTCCCACATGTTGCCCCTGAAGCCCGGGGCCATACTGTAGGAAGCTGCAGCTCTGTTGTGGGCCTACAATGTGCCACCAGAGAAATGTTTCATTGAATGCAGAGTGACTGAGTGTTCCTACAATAAATTCCATGTCAGTCTTCATGTCACGCTCCGTCTTTCAAGGCTGAAATGTTATTCCCGATTTTGACGATGGCCAGCAGTGTTTTGATACAGACGACTGTCTGGGAGTGCTGCTGTTCTGAGGGATTACTGAGAGTTTAGCTTCAGGCATCATTTCATTATGGTGATGTGTGAGACAGAGAGCAGGGATAGCAGAACACTAGAGCCATCTAGTGCTGCTGATGTAAACTGCTTCAACGCTGACTGGTTAAAGAGGTACTGCACACTTCAACCTGTGTGTTGAGCTGCATATTCGTATGACTGTACTGTGTGTACTGCACTGTACACACACATGCTGATGTTAATATTGACATGTCATGGATTGAAATACTTTAAAAAAAGAAAATCAGTCCTAAACCTTCGAGGCCAATGCTGACAGCGAGGCAACTGGTTGGGACGTGTCTATGTCATGAAATGTTTATGTTTATCATGATGGGAGACAAGTAGGATTAGTTGTATTTGTGATCAATTTGATGCAGGTAAATTACATTTGGTCCTTCCAATGTGTTTTATTTTGATGTCAACAATGTATTTAAGACTTTGTTTCCTGCAAAGACTGAATGGTTTTAATGTAATGTTTTGAGATCTCTATTCACTAATGTCCTGCTTCAGAACTAAACAGGAGATTAGTAGAGTGCGATCATGTCAACTACAGGTCACATGCAAAGCCGATAAATCGACCAGGCCAACACATCCACCAATATAACCTAACTATCAGAGATATGTCTGCATGGGTGACTTTGTCTGCAAATGAGTAACAACAAACTGCAGTACAGAAATGCCAAAGATATGTTTGAGGTGATTTAGAAACAGTGCCACCTCTATGTATGTTTATGTTTGTATCTATTACAAAATGTCCCACTTAACCACACTATGGATATTCTTCTGTAATAAGCAAGTTTAAGGGATTATTATTTAAAAAAATGTTTTGTGTTGTGTAAGTGTGTGTTTATGTTCATAAAAAGACTTTTTAAGTTTCCCCTATCGGTCACGGCCTCAAAAGTCCAGTATTGGGGGTCTTGTATTGGTTGGCCAATAATCAAGATCCCCTGTAAGAGGTGTTTAAGTGTTTACCGTTGAGACGCAGCAGCACAGAATCAAACAAAACTCATACAGAATTTCCTTTGTATCTCTCACTAATACGTTGATACATTTGCAGAGTTGTGACATTACATATGTATTGGTATATATTTTAGGTAGTTATGCGTCTGTTGGCTGTGAGGTAAAGTTCCCCCGAGAAGACCCTTAAGTTCATTGTCAGGAGAATTTTTCCAGGTCAACGCTAAAATCCTGTCAGAGGCGCTGAACTGAAAGAATTTCTTTTATAATTCAAAACTTAACAATCCATAAATATGAATCTTTACAAGGCACATCATTCAGGACTAGTTTATCAATGTTGTGTTTTAAGAAGCATTAACCCGCCACTCTGTCAGGCCCATGTGTTTGTTTTTATCACATCTGACAGTTAAAGAAAAGTCGCTCTGGTTTGGCAAAAAGTTAAAAAGTAATAAATCCCTAATTTAACATGGTCACCTTTTATAAAGTGAAGTGAACCTGGATGTGAAAGAGCTGCTGTGGCAGGCAGAATGTGGCAGGGCAGTGTGAGGAGCGATCCAAACAAAGAGCTGCTGAGGACACTTCCATGCAGTCACAGGGAGGAAATTCCACATATGGATACAAGATTGAATCCAGTATCCTCTCTCTGTCTTCCTTCCTTTGCTCTTACTGTAATACAGAGGGTTCAGGAAGAACATTTCTGGTCCTTTATAAATGATATAGAAAAGTATAAACTATGCCTCCACGTGCTTCAAAGAACCATTTTCCAACGTAGATCTATGTGATGCACAGACGACGAGGAATCTGCAGCTTGTCATTATATATCGATGTATCAGTTTATACAGCATGTATTCACCAACATAACTTAAGGACTATTGAAGAGCCCTCACTTCTTCCTCTCTTGATTTAGTTTTGTTGACTTGGTTTCTTTCACTCTCACTTTTTGGGTGCCTGCCCCTCTTCCTCATGCTCTCTTTGTCACAGCGCTCGGGAAAAGTGTCACCTCTCAGTGGACTGTCTGAACAGCTGGCACTAACAGGTGAGAGTGTAAATGACATAAATCAACATACTCTGTGGGTCAGTGTGGATCGCCCTCCATTCAGTCTCATCCACTGTGTCCTTGGTCATCTAAACGCACAGCACGCCACAGATGACGTACAGCTCCTCTCACGCCTCCCTGCTGTGAACCACCTACATCTCTTGTTCCTAAAGCCCAAGTCCAGTAGCTGAGCTCAGAGAAAACCCCAACAGGGAATATTTAACATACGTAAAGCAAAGAACAACTGATGCTGACTATGTATAGTATAGTGGATTAATGGAGCACCTGGAAAACACAAGAGGTAATGATAAAGACAGAGATATGACGAGAGATATGCTCAACACAACCAGAGAACACACAGTATGGGAATAGTTGTTGTATACATGATGTGTAAATGTGCCACATTTGCCATGAAGAAATAGTAACAACCTTATGCACCATGTCAGATAATAGGAGTTGTCTCTTCACCTGCCTCATACCTACATAATTAAAGAGTAAATCTTTAGGGTTAAAGCTGCTGTAGCTAGCTTCTCCTGTTCCTGTCCCTGTACTGTAATTATCACCTGAGTGTCAGCACAGGCTGAGCAGCAGGCAGCAGCTTCCCCCTATGAACTGCAGGCCGGCTGCTAATGAAGAGCCAACAGAGGGTCTGTGGGTCTGGGACACTGACGCATTAAGGATTCTTCAACATGGTTGAACTGGATACAGAGATGGTTCGATTGCTAATCTTTTTCATTTATTACACTTTAATGTTAGGATGTGGTTCTTTCCCTCTGTAACTCATCTCAGGGATCACAAATCACCCTGAGAGTGCGTCGTTGTCCTCTGATGGATGTTTCTGTGGATGGTGTTCTTTCCTTTGTCTGTTAAGTTATAAATGTTACTACTGCCCCTGAATTTCTACCAAATAAATCTGAAAAGTAAAACACATCACGTTCTGTAAGCCAGAGGATTTCACCAGGAAGGAGCAACCAGCCACTGAGCGTCAGAACAAGTGGAAAAGATTTCATGAAGCTGATGTTTGCTGGATCCATGCTGCGTTATAATGTCACACAGTAAATAGAGTGTGGGAGGAAACACCTGACATGTTGGTCTGAACAGTGTGTGTCCATCAGGTTAGAACTAGAAAGCAAAGTCTTATAATATATAAATACACTGTACTGTATACTTTACATGATGATGCGTTGTCCTACCTTGAATCGCACTTTCTTGAGCATCAGTCTTGTTTTCAAGTGAGCAGACAGCAACAAAAATGAGATCTTACAAAACTTTTCCAACTCCACGCTCCATTCAGAAAAACAGCCCTCCAATCAGTCGATCCTCTGATTCCAAATCCAGCCAAAACATGCAAACTGAATCACCGTGGGCTCTGCAGCACGAGGAGGTGTCTGCCTGCCGACTGTGTGTTTAACATGCCAAAGACAACAGTGTGGCCCTGCTCTCCCCTCTCCCTCTCCCTCCTCTGAGACCCTTTACTGCTTATCAGCCTGCTCATTCATCCATAAAACCACACACCCTCTTTGTGACTGGAGGGCTGCTATTAACACCCCCCCCCCTCCAAATGTGGGTGCTGCTAAGCTCTCCTGAACTCGCCCCCTCAGACCCTTTAAAGCCCTGCCTGATCTGAGCCTTTTACTAGAGGTCAAAACGTATCGACACTAAATGAGGGCTAATGTGACTAAAGAAATAAGAGTGGGACTGTTTTGATATTTGAAGTGTTTGTTTGACCCCAGGCTACTGCTAACACAAACACATAAAAAGTGAGCATACCATCAAAAATAGGTGAATAAGACAGATAGAATGCAGTGCAGTGTTGTGTTTCACTGAAACGCGGCTGCAGGAACATATTCCGCCCACGGCTTTCAGACTGTACGGGCCGACAGACAGAGCGGTGAGGGGAGAGGACGGGGGGGTTGCAACTGTTAGCCGTGAGTTTGTGTCCATACTATCTGCCAATGGAGTTCACATGCGCCATCAGCTGATGCGGCGTGTGACATCACCCAGCTGGTCCTGGTCCTGGGCTGGGGACTGCTCTGGAGCCCCTGGAGGTGGTGGCGGAGAGGAGGATGTTGCACAAACAGCTCAGCATGGACCATGATTCACATATTATATATAATATGAGTTTCATACTTCACCATACTAAACAGTGCCAGTCCTATTACTGTAATAGTGTTTGTCATGGCTGTCTTTTTTTCCCCCATTCATGCCCACTGTTATATCTGTATATAAGGACCCACTCTGAGAGACTTCTACTCTGAGTGGCAGTGGATAACATACACACGTCTGTTAAATTTACATCTTCAACCCCCGAACATTCGAGCATGGCTTCCTCACTCCCATCTGGGGTTACCAAAGTGGGAAAAGTTTCTGGGGGCACCTTTAATGTCATTTGAACACGTTTGTACTATGTTTTCAGTCTCTACATGCATAAATGTAAGTATTTCCTCACATGGTACTTACATTGCATTACTATGTACAAGTGAGGTGAACATTGTTCACTGGAACTGCAACATATCCGAATACATTAAAATGGTTCTTTTTTTTATTGTGGGCTTTTAAGATGGAAAACATTCCCGATTCAAACTTTCATGGACTCGAATCCACAAAAGTTGTTGCTGCTTCCCAACCTGGGGGTCGGAACCTCTGCAAGTGGTTGCAAGATAAATCTGAACGATTGCCAAATAATAAACATGATAGGATAACAGACATAAAAGAATCTGCTACTCAAAACTTTGAACTTTCCTTCTAATCTTTGCTTTTCAGGTGTAAACATATACCTGCAAAACCAAAGACATGCCCATTAGCCTCAGCTATACTTTTAGTGCTAATTAGCAAATATTAGCATGCTAAAACACTTGCACACTGCACATGGTAAACATTACACCTGCTAAGCATGTTAGCATGCTGACATTTTTTTATCTGCTGTGCCTATGTTCATCCTCACAGTACTGCTGGCATACTCTTAGTATTGTTGTCTTAATTATTTAACATTTGTTTCTAAATAATGTTTTTCTTTTGCACTTTTAGGCTGAACCACTCATGAGTCTTTGCAACCGGTGATGAGGAGCTACAAGTCAGGTACGACTTTTTAAAGATTGGTACAATAAAGATCAGACATAAGTCATGCACGTGAAGTACAAGCTGTGGCTCACTGCTCCATGTTTAGTCTGGCTTCCATGACCCTCACAGTTAATGCTAGTGAGTAATGCTTCAGGGCTTATAGGTGACTGGTTAGTGAACACACAAGACAACAAAAAGAAATCCGAGTTGATGCAGGAAATACGTTTTGTAGAATACTATTGGAGTATTTATCAAGGTAGCTCATTACTATCCAACTGCACTGTGGTGGAGCATCTCTGACTGCCTTTTATATCATCAAATCTTCTTGTACAAATCATTTTATTGTTGAATGCCAATAAAACCCTTACCCTATAACTCTACACCTACATTGTACCTAATTCATAAAATGCCCAGAGCTAGAGAGAGAGAACCACTACACTATAATACATTATTGATGATTCCCGGAGACAATTAAGTGCAACATCAACAAAAAAAAACAAGTCAGACTTGCATTTTCAATAATACATTTTATTCCATTAAAGATTCTTTTTTTTCCTAATTGTACACTGGAATGTTAAGATTCCCCTTCAGTAATTTAGTTAAAAATGCTCAAGCTAGTCATTTTCAACCCCACATCCACGCAACCATTGCTGAACTGAAATTTGGGGAGTACAAACGAAAAGAAAAGGGAAAAAAAGTAACAAGAACATGAAAGACAAATAATTTGAATAATGTTGATGTTCTATGATAATGTACGTAAAGGATGTCGAGGTGGATGAGCAGGCGAGTCGGCAGCAGTTTACTGTGAGGGCTCCAGAAGTCTCTCTGCTTGCCTTGGATGTGAGGGAAGTGGGTCCGATATCAGGCTGGCAGTCTCTGATCCCTGCTGTGTGTGTGTGTGTGTGTGTGTGTGTGTGTGTGTGTGTAGATTTCCACAATCATGTCAACACACATCCACTCCCACTTTAGATGTAAAACGCCTTTCGGGATGTTAGATTAGAGGCTTGGATGTTGTTTCTGGGCCGCGTTCAAAGCACTTTTTAGTGATATCTGATTGATCATTAAACGGACCAGAGTGAAACATGGCGTCTGTTTTTGACAAAGCGAGGAGTGGCTGCAATGGTGGTACAAAAAAAGATCATAAGAAAATTCATCAGAAGCAACAGTCAAATGTATTTACTGGTAGGTAACTTTGCCCTGCGACTGAGAGATCCTTACAAAGTCCTGCTCTTCACTGTCAAATTTCTAAATCCAGAATAGTGGTAAACAATGATAAAGTATACAGCAAACAGTAAAAAATATCAAAGTTAAAAATTAAAGGACACCACTTTTGCTGATGATAACCGCACAGAACAGACGATATTACTGAGCACAGACATATTGTGCTTTCCAGCGAAGAAACAACGTGTTAGCTCTCCACAAAAACTCAAAACTGTCCTCACAGGAAAGAAAAAAACCCAATCAGTGTGAAGATATCAATAGAGCAAATCACAATAGTTTAACAATTAAAGACCGACAGGCTTATAATGATTGAGACAGCTACGATTCTGCAATTATTATGGATGAGAAAATCTGAAAACAAAGAAAGCAAGAACCCCATTCAGGAAGGCCTTCATCAATGAACCACTGCAGCACGAGCGTGAACAAGTGTGGAGGGTGCTCGGGTGATTCTGGGGGGGGTTGTTAAACCACCAGCGCTCATTCTTGTGATGACCGATAGTGGCCTCGGGTCCCCCGTTCTCCCTCCTGGCAGGGTTTCACCGGCGGCCGGCCTCTCCTGCACCCCCGCAGTCATCCTCTACTTAGTCTGAAGTCCTCTTTACAGTTCTGCTTGGCGAACACGACAGCATCAGTGTAGTTTTCTTTTTTGTGTGTTTGTTGGTCTGTTCAATTAACTCTTTATATAGATGATCCTCTCTCATACAAACATATAAATACACCACTGCTGCTCTGCTCCACGACAGGAAGAGGCTTTGCCAGAGGGCTGACGTGGTCCTGTCAATGTACACAGTCTCTGAAATAGTATACAGGGTGGGCAGGCAAGAAATCTTCAATCTTTCTCTCTAGCATAGATTTGGACTTTTTTTTGTTTGTGATTTATTTCTTTTTTATTTTGTTGATTTCTTTTTTTCCTTTTTTTTTTTTTTTTACAGGATTTCATATTTGTCAACCACAAAGGAGGTTTCTGAAGAGAATCTAACAGAGCTGTCTCCATCTACATGAGTCACTTTGGTAACCTGGGAGGAAAAAGAAACAGACCAACATCATCAGTGACTTTGATCTGCATATCTACACGTTATACACTTATCTAGCCATAACATATACCCAAGACCCACAGATACTCCGTTTACAATGGTGGACAACAGAGAAGCTATAATCTGAATGTTTGGCATCTTTGCGAGATAAACAATGAATTGATTATCAACTAGTTGCAGATTCACTTTCAGCTCTACGTGGTAATAGTTCTGTTGGACTAAACACGTCACAACGACAGCTGCGACCATTTCAGATACAGGATCGTGGCTCTGTGATCTAAACTCAGTGGATCCAGCAGTGCATGAAGGCAGAAACCCAATGGCGGGCGACCCACCTGGATGTCGCAGTAGTTGCGCTTGGACACAAAGGACACGCTGATGGGGAAGAAGTCATTGGGCTGTCCGGCGATGCTGAACTCCAGGCTGCCGGTCTTGTTGTTGGCATCGATGACAGGTAGGCACCACTCCAGAACGTTTCGCCTGCTGTCGTGTTTGTACTCTCCATCCAGATCGCCGATCACAGGAGCCCCCACACCAGACCTGCAGAGAATATGTGACACAGCGGATTCATGTTTTTCAGACCTGTGGTGCCAGAAACCCTTCACTGAGGATCTGAGTTAGAAAAAGCTTGGTATAAAACAACTTTCAATATTTTAACCTTTATTTGTCTGCGGGCGTGTGTTTTGTAGCCACTCCCTATTCATTTACTGAAGCTGAGGACCTTCACAACTGACAGCTTCCCATTACATGGAGGTTTGTTGATAAAGTGTAGAACAACAGTGGCTTCAAATTAAGCCTAAAAGCTCTTTACACACGCTTTCAATGCACCGTAAGCCCCGACAAAAACTCATTCAGAGCGCATCCATTGGTTCAGTAGATGTACGTACGGCACAGGGATGCAGATGACCACGTCGTTGAGCTCCAGGCTCTCCTCCTGCAGCTCGTACTCAATGTTGACATCGCAGCCGGTGCCACTCTCTGAAGGCCAGCAGTTTACTGTGGAAGGAACCCCACACTCAGACGATCATATTATCGGTCAAGATTGTGTCGATCCAAAGGTGACAATGAATAAGTGCATACCACAGAGCTCTCACCATCTAATCAAACAGATGGACAACAGCAGCACTTACTGGTTAGAGGTATGAGGGCCTCATCTGTGGTCTGTAGTCTCCACTTCAGCACACCAACGTCGTTGCTGAGAGGGAAGGACTTCTCTGGGTTCTTCAGGCCAATTACCGATTCAGCTGTGAACAACTTCTTGTCCACGTTGGGATGTGTCTGAGGAGAGAAGACGGACACACCACGCCGCTGCCATTATTCACCTGTCAGACTCATTCCAGTTTGGGTCATTTAACATACTGAAAATGGAAGTAAGTTAGTGAGTGGTGTTTTACTTTCCCTCTGCGAGCGTCTTGTCTATTATTTTTCACGCTTTGGATTCCTCGTCCAGCATTTATGTTAAGGGCTGGAATATATTAATGTGTGATTTAAGGATTGATAATAAATGATTCATCTGTTTGTGTTGTACAAAATTAACTCAATCTTAAAAGAAAAAGAAAGGTATTTTAACTTTTAAGCTTTGAGTGTTTTTGTGACTTTGGCTTGTTGTCATTATCTCACTGAAAATGTCACGATAACACAGATGTAAGAACTGCTGAATGATGCGGAATTACTGCTTAGCTTTCCAAAATCCCAAACTGGCTCATTTGAAAGCATGAAAAGCAATATCCCACGCTGTGGCACGTTATTGTTACGACGCTGGGTCGTATTTTGGGGGCACTACGTGTATTGTGTAACCCCCACCTCAGGGTGGTGCTGTTCTCTTCAGTGTACCTTATCTGCTAGCAGGTCACCAACGTCAGGTGGAGACCGGTGATTGGAGAAGAGCTGAGGATTCC
>JAVQJL010063735.1:0-19747 GCA_036024295.1 Nannoperca obscura | reverse complement strand
ACAATACATTCAAACTAGAAATACCATTCCACTATAGTATTGTGCAATATGCTATACTTTATAGAACCAATGTGTCATTTAATGTGTTGTGTGTGAATTTTGTCTCTGGCTCTATGAGCAGGTGCAAATCTGAACCGGCATAACACAGGAAGTTTGTGGTGGATAAGAGAAAGTGTGATCAACCTGGACTCCATACAAGTGCAAATAATAACACGTTCCTTATGATTTTACAACACCACACCACCGCTTTTTTGTAATCTTTCTATGTTATTCCACCTATTTCATCAAAATAAAATTTCTCCATATATTATATATATATATATATTATTGTATTAGTAGTAAATGCTCTAATATTTGTTCTGTAGTCAGAATTAACTTACAGGCTTAAGAATGTCTTTTTTTCTGTTAGATGATCTCTGAAACAGTTTAAAAGTTCACAGCACAACTACAATATAACATTTTAATTTTTCCCAACAGTGGCCTTTTCTGTTGGACACTGAACATTAACTGTGGACTGGCAGCCAGCCAGCCAGACAGACAGAGAGAGAGACAGAGAGACAGACAGCGAGAGAGAGAGAGAGTCCGAGGGAGACAGAGAGAGAGAGAGCAGGAGTTTGCTTGTTTTGTTTGAGAGATACATACCAACTGGCCCAGACCCATTTTGCAAAGCCAGATCAGAACTGCCCTGCAGGCCACCTGAGGATAAACACCCACACGTGCACACACACACACACACACACACACACACACACAATTTAATTCTCTTAATGATTGTATGTCCTAGTCAGTGATATTATTCTTGTGCACTGTGCATATGTGCATGTTTTTCTTCCCCTTCTCCGGGAAGAAATACACAACACATACAACACACATATCACCACATCTAAATTGTTACTATAAATGCCAGGAGACAACAAACAAATATGACAACACGATTGTTGTTTTTTAGATATTAAAAGATTTTTGGTTTATGTTGTGATTGTGTAGATGATGAAACACCAGAAAACCACCACAAAAAGTGAGCCCCTAAGTTTACATGCCCAAAGTGCTGCGTTTCCCATGGTTTTCATCAGCTCAGTGCACATAATGAGGTTAGTTAACAAAGTCACTGCAAATATCTTATCACCTGCTTTCCACTGGAATATTAAGCCCACACACCTGTGTTTCCAGTGTTGGGAGATCTTTGTGAAGAGTTTATGTGTCTGTGGAGGTGTGTGTGAGACAAAGACAGGATCCCACTGTCAGCCAGAGCTGCTGTGGCTGCAGCTAGAGCTTGAGAGGTCGCTCCTCCTCCTCTTCCTCCTCCTCCTCCTCCTCCAGCTACACCGGAGCTGTACTGCATGCTGCCTGGTGCTACATGCATGAAGTTCTGATGTGGAAGGCCTGTGGACTGGAGAGGAAGATACATAGAGATAAAGTCAGCCACAATCAGTTTTTTTGTCTTTTATTTTTCCCTCTTGGATTGTGTCTCTCTGTTTGTTTGACCAGGTGCCTCACCAAAGAATTCACATAAGTAAAACATGTCAAATGAAATGTATAATTTCAATGACTGGATTACCACCAAGCCAGAGACAAATGTATTTTGCCACTGTTAGCTAGCTAACGCTCCCTCAAACGCAGTGAAAAAAACTGATGTGGCTGCAGTAAAAGCTCCAAAGCGTGTAATTAACCTGCCTAACCAACTTACAATCTTATGACTCTTCATCATGTTGTCAAACTCTTCGTTAATCTTTTTGTATTTCTCCTCAGTGTTGGGGGTGAGGATGTAGGAGGCGTCAGCATCAGGACTGTCGCAGCCTCTGTGCTCCTTCTTGTTCAGGGCCTGGAGGGTAAGATAATCACAGGGGGGGGGGACATTAAGATTAGAAAGATTGATTAAAAAGCATCGGTAAAAAGTACAAATTGCAACAACATCGACAGGTCTTTGGCAGAGGCATGTAGTTGACATTCAGAACGAAGCCACATTTTCCCAGAGAGAGCAGTAAGCTGACAGCAGGGAGCACTTCATGAACCCCCAAAAAACAGTTAGTTAAAAGAACTAACTTGGTCTCCATCAACTCCATTACAAAGGACAATGTCTAAAATGCCATGCAATTTACTGAGAACATACCGCTCTGTAACGCATCGGTTCAGTTTTCTCACAAAGAGGTTATTTAAAGAAATCAGACAGAAATACAGATTAAATAAAGAAAAAATAAGAGTCAAGCTGAGACTGATCAGTTTAAACTTAAATCAAATTAATAATTCATTCCTACTATATAATTACATTTGTTCATGTCACTACCTGAGGTATTGCAGAACACAGGATGCTCTGGTTGCTCCCTATATAATAATATGTAGTTAAAGAGCAGGAAGGACCACCAACAACTGACATGACAAGAAACCAGATCTGATTCTCAAGAGGGTCCCAGTACACAGACACTTCCCTAACACTGAGGCCATATTTACATGTAAATGTAAATGTTCTTTCCAGGTATTGTCAGTACAGTAAGGACGGGAAAACACATTTCTACGCCACGGTGAAATGTCTAGAATGCATTAACTACTTTGCAACAACAATTTAAAAAAAGGTTGTAGATGTTTGGTTATTACGACATTTTTTATTTTCTGTTGTTGATGTTTCACCCGCAGTTTCCCTCTGGTAAAACAGCTCACAGGAGGTTTTTCTGATTCTTTTTTCACATGTTGGTTTCATTTATTTAAAAGTGTTTGTCAAGCATTTGAGTATCTGAGTGTCTCTCCAGAGAATTCATTAACAGCAGACCAAAAGCTTGCAGCTGAGAGTTGATGATGATCTAGAAAATAAAGCACAGTAACTTCTTAATTTCTAGCCACGTCAGCGGCATTGCTCGAGGAAAGGCAATGTTTGTCAGTCAGTCGGCCAGCCAGGCATCCACCCCTTTGGTTCGGACTGGAATATCTAGAACTATTGGACGGATTGCTGTGGAGTTGGTTGCAAGCATTCATTGCCCACAGAGGACATATCTTAATGACTTTGGTGATCCCCAGACTTTTCATGTCGTGCCACCCGCAGGTCAAACTTTTCACCTGTCCAGTATAATATGAGGTTGACATTAGTGTTTTTGAGTGAAATGTCTCCACAGGTATTGACTGGATTGCCATGAAATTTGGTTCAGACATTCGTGTCAATACGGTGCCTGAAGCCATCCTGTGTAGACGCAGCTGGAGCACTGAAGCTGCTGCTGCTCTGCTAACACGCTGCTCACGCTACACCTCCTCGTTCTGAGACTTCTAACAATACTGCCACGGCTTTTGTCTATTGAGTGTCAATGTTCCAGTTGTGAGTGAATTATCTATAATATAATACATTTGTGAAGTCTTTCTGTAGTCTGTGTTAATATTAACATTTCAACTTACTACTCCTTGGAGCTTTAGCTCTTGACTTACTATCAGTAACTGTAGCAAGACAGTAATATGGAGACTTTTATCTACAGGGCGTGTGACATACAACTAGTGGGAGTGAATAGGGTCAAATGGTCAAATGCTCTTAAGCAAGACACTGAACCGTCTACTTGATTATTCTCTTAGAGTTACTGATCTGAGGCCAGTCTTGTTCAATATTTTATGAATCGCATGAATAATGGCCTCCGCTTACAACTTCAACGGACAACCGGTGTCTACAGTTGGTTGAGAAATGCATTCATGTTTTGCATGTGCATGTGCATGAGCAGCTGCATTCATGCTTTAGCCAAATATCACTTGCCTACAGAGCGTACGTTATTCTGCTCTTCAGTGTCCACGGTTTGTTTGCCTTTATGAGCTTTGAAGCAGTGGAACAGACGAAAAGCTGGTCTGAGCGGTAGAGACATTAACAGCAGTCCTCCTCAAGACAGATGCTGATCCACATCGCAGACGTCTATATTCACACCAACCTTTAAAATATAATGGCCGGGAGGAAGCAGATAGTTTTTACAGCGAGCCTGAAACGACTTTGGGTTTGGTTGGGTGTTTAAAGTGGTGTAGGGTGGATAGACAGGGAAATAAAAGGCAAAAAAGTTGGCTGTTAATGCATCCCTGAGCACCACAGAGATATAGCCATCAGATGTTTTCATTAGCACAAACTCTTCTGTCTGTATAGGATCATATTACTGTGAGCAGAGCAGCTTAGGCAAATATCCACAGCGCTGCAGGAGGGCAGTCTTGGTATAGAAGATCTTAATCTTAACATCACCTCAGGTTACAATTACATTTAGGTTAGGCTTAGGGTAAAGGCTTGGCTTAGGCATGAAGGCTGATGGCTAGGAAAAGCATTGTGTCCGAGAGGGTTCCTTATAGAGGCGAGGATGGATCATCAACCATAAACAACTATAGTAATTATAGTTATTATTAGAAATAAAAATGTACACTCGTGGAAATTGGATGTGGAACTGAAACTTGTGATATTAATAGTGAGAAACCTCTCTCTGTTAACGATACTAGATTTATGTGGAAACTCAAACTACAGTGGCTTTGATATAAACTAATAAATGATCATATCAATAGATGAAGAGTTTCATAAAAGAATTAGCAAGTCTACGATGCTGATTATCCCCTTTGCTTTCATTTAACAGCTTACGGCTTTCTATCATAACAATTGTAGATCCGTGCTGGCCAGAGAGTGAACAGTTTCTTTGCTGCAAACGGAGTGAACCAACGCAGTAAAGTTATGGGCCACAAGACCAAAACAATGGGCTAAAAGGCTCCATAGAGCTGAGGGGAACTACAAAGCTGGCTGATAATTCTCTATGGGTTCATCACTACAAATAACACCTTTTTACATTACACACATGTAATCTATTGTTAATATAAAAATATTGAGTGCCGCAGCTTTAAGTCCAAAGAGTGGAAGGCACATTAATACATGAACATTTCAAACATTTACAAATGCATCATATTATAAAAACATACGTAATGTAATACGTAAGCCGAGCAAGGAATTGGCATTGTTCAGGTGGTTTGGAAAGATTAGGTTTAGATTATTTGTTTAGAACATGGACAGATGAATTGATGGATGTTAATTTACAGCACCTGGACTTCGGTAGACGAGTCATTGTAAAAAGAAATCTAATCATATCAACATCATGCGAGCCTGGATGATGACATCACTTCTCTGGTATCCATCATCTCATCTCTGCTCCTCATTACATTACACGTCATAGCGTGAAAAGGACGGACGGACAGACCAACGCACTAGACAGCTGACTGTCTGTCCACCACATGTCCTCTGCATTCCCAGACACTGGTAGTTATTAGGAGCTGTAAACACGCACTCGCAAGTCTATTTTCACCACGGGCCTGAAACTACATTTTAACAACTGGTGACCACTTAAGAAGTCACACGCTCAATTCCTCCTCAACACAATGGCTGGTTATTTCCACCGTGTTTGGCTTGTTCAGGATAAAGCTTGTTTGGTGTACCCTTTGTTTTGTTTGATGATAATGCCATTTCATCTAATAATGGACTGGTGCATTATGTGAATTATCTTGTAGCAGTGCCAGCAATTATTTGGTTTTAGTGAAAATGACAGGGAGCAGAGTGATTATAAACTCTGTGAATTACAGGTCATACATTCTGACACACAAGGTAAAGGAGAAAGCACTCCTATATTTTTTACAGTGTGAAAAGGATAATGCAAAACACACACCTGTTCCACGTTTATTACATTCTTGCAGAACTCCTGCAAAAACGTTGAAAAATCAAACTGTTTATTCTTTTCAAGTCAGTAGAGACACAAAGTTTGATGTTCCAATACACTAATCAAAGTTGTACAGTTATCCTGTCCTGTGTAAACATTCATTACATATTCCTTGCAATGCTCCAGTGAGAGCAAAAGTCCCGCTCCTGCTACATTACAGCACTGCAGTATCAAGTATCAGTTTCATCACAACAAGCTTAGCATAGGGATGTACTGCCACACAATAATTCTACTATCACATAAATATCACATAAAACTCTGCTACCACTTGAATGTGTCTGTGTAAACAAGAAGCACTGTAGCTCTTCTCTTAATGTCTGTCAGGTGAAAATAAACCCGGGCACAAAGCCTTACACACAGGTGCTGGTGCTATTGTCCATTCTGACTGCAATCATAACCTGATAAATACCTGCATGTGGTATATGTAAGCCCTGCAAGTACATCAGAAATATTACACTAAGACTCTAAGGAGAAATTTGCCAAATTACGACACATGGAAAATTTTGCTCATCAGGAGTTTGTTACTCAACAATCATTCTCTGATTCAGGTGTAAACTCTGCTTGACCTTACAACCAAAGGGGAGGGAAGAGGTTTTTGGAAGGACAGCTGTTACCAATCATGTGATCACTCTAGTTTAACACCATTCTCAGGTAGCTTTACGGTTTGACTTTAAATACGGAGGAGTTCCAGCTCCTAGAAAAGAAGTTGTTTTCTTTTGAGAATGGACAGTGGACAGTATGAGGGCACATGGGACACAGAGTCAACACAGGGGAGGAGGAGGTCTAGTGGGATTTGGTCCAAGACAAAACAGGCTATATGTGGCTCCACAGATGCTGGTTTATACCACTACATCATGTCTGGGCACTGACGACTATCTTAAAGTGTCTGCTAGAGGATCTGAGAGTGTGTGTCTCCTTATCATCTCAAATGTCAAAGTCGGCTTTATTGGATCTCCAAAGGCATGTGGATCATTGCCACCATGAGGCACGAGCTGCAACGTGAAGCATCTTAACGTGATGTCTTGTTGCTGTTGGGGCTGCATCAAAGACAAAATAAGGCCCCCTCTTTCCCTAGAGTGAGTCTTTTCCAGTTGGGTGATTGCCCTATAGGCTAAGAATAGGGCAGGCACGAGGAGTGTTTGAGATGTGATTCGACATATCTCTGGCAGATAAGCTCAGCTCACACACTTTCAAAGGCCAGTCTGCACAGTCTCCACATATTGTTTTTTCTGCAGCATCCTTTCATACTTGACTTGAACTGAACCAAATCTATCAATCCGCTGTATGACACAGTGTCAGGTTACAGTGTGTTGCAGTTTTCACTTTCTGTTATGGTTCTCATTCATCTCTGGGCTACACAGGCTGAAATGACTGCATTGCATACTTTGGACGGCTACTCTGTTGTTGCTGAAACTCAACTCTGCTGCACAAAAACCTGCCTTATTATTGTGACAAAAGTGATCTATCAGTAAAATTAGCTGACCAGTTAGGACTGGTTATTTTCACTGGCAGACCATCACCATTAAAACAAAAAAGAAGTCTTCCTGGCTTCCACCTTCATTTTGAGTTAACATTACACTTTTATAACCTCAATATGGACATAGATCTGTAGAGTGTATTTCAGAAGACTATTATAACTTAAAGCTGAAGCAAATTTTAGTTTAGCTAAGAAATCAATATATATTCATAGCCATACACTTTTGCGGTTGGTACTAGTAACTGGAGCATGCATTTGTAACATTGCTCCATTTTAACATTGTTAGCCGCTGCTTAGCAGCAACTGTTATCTGAGTACTCCCTACATTACCCCGTGAGTCAATCCATTAATCCACGGTATTTGAATACCGTTACAGGACTACTTGTTATTGTGAGTCTTGATAGCCTGGATCATCTGCCATCATCACAACTGGACCCATTAAAGAGAGACTTACTTTATATACAGTGGAACAAACAAAATGCTGCGTTTGACAGACAGCTTATATAGTAGATACTACTATAGTACAAACTACTATAGAGATAGTTTGACATCCACGTTCTTGCTGAGAGTTAGATGAGAAGACTGATCACGTTTGCAGACTATTTTCAATGAAAAGTAGCTTGAAAATAGTCACGAGATGCTGCTAGATGGCATGGCTATTTAGATGCATACAAATGTTTTATTTAACTGTCTCTAACTAGCTTCATCATTAGCTATTATTATTTTTCAAGCTGATATCATCACATCAATATGCATCTAAATGTACCTTTAATTAAAACAACGTTTTATGAAGAATGTTGTATGGACTGTGGAACTGCCATTATTAGAGAGGACAATGGAATAAAGTTATTTTTACAGGTGTTTTGTGTTGAACTTTTTCTCACCTGGTACAGTCACAAGAGTGATCAATCTTCTCATCTAACTCTCAGCAAGAAAGCAAATAAGCGTTTTTCCCCAAATGTCAAATAATTCCTTTAGAACACTAATGGTGGGTTAGCACTCGTGCAGACTGCCTGTGCGTGCCAAACAATCTTGTGCGATGTTTGTGTGTTTGTAGTAGAGAGACAATCATCAGCAAATATGTTTCAGCAAAAAAATCGTTCTGCCGGTCCTTCACGACACGAGAAGTCTGTTGCAGTCAGAGGCTTATTATTTTACAAAGTCAAATTTCATGCTTAAATGTTGCAAATGGACTGACCAATATGTAAAAGATCAACCTCTCACTTTCCAGGCTTTGTTTTAACCACCGTGTCTGTCAGCGTGACATTTGTGGCGGGGGGGTGGGAAACAAATAAGGGCTTAAAGCAGGCAAATCAAGCTGGCTTATGCCTTACAGAGCTGGCAGGTGTCTGCTTGTGGTTTACAGCAGGAGAATAGACACTATTATGCTATTTAGAATCATTATGGGCAATTTCAATGACGCATATGAACAACCTCTACCACCACAATCATTACAAATAAGAAGATGAATTCAGAATTCAACAGTTGTTGTCTTTGGAAAGATTTTCCTGTTTCACATGCATGTTCCACTTCATCCCAAAGCCTGTATTGGCTTCAGGTTGGTTTGTTTTATTCAGTCCTATAGCTGTCTTCCCTTGAGAACAAATGTTCGATTTACTTGGGAAGATCAAGAGTCTGTGATTTTGGTAAGATAGAGGACATGCCTGGACTCTGCTGAAACAAACTTGGACATTGAAGCTCCTCTCTCCTTTACCGGAAGAGGGAAGAGGCATTTTGAACAATAAACAAAGTTGGTTTTGGAACTTAAGCTTCCTTTTACAGTTGACAGGTTGCATTTGGTACAGCACTGCTGTGTGTGTTTTTGTGTGTGGGGGAGCAGCTCTCAGCAAGGCCAGCACACTTTAGAAGCTTACATAAACAGCCAGAACGTGAGTCACGATGACCATTCATTTTTAATGGCAGCCGCAATGAGTACGTGCAGTGAGAGACAGGACAGCGCTGCTCAGGGACCATGATGCAACACTACCAGCATCACCTAACCCGATGACGCTGCAGGACCCCAGAAAACAGGTGAACGGCTGGATCTTATCTTAACGTGTGTCTCCACAAGGCCAGCTATGACTGGTGTGAATTAATGCTTAAAAAAACAGTTTCAAAGATAATTTGCATTATCGAAAGCTTTAATCTCTTTCCTACAATGATGTGAAAAGTGTGTTTTGTGTCAGCCCTGCACAATCTAGCCGTGTGTCACTTCCTGAGTACATAACAAGATACACTGAAAGTCTCACGAGGCAGATGCCATTACAGTCATTTCTTATTTGGACGTTCATGTCTTTTCACCCACACAAAAAAACAATCCTTCCATGGTTAGTCAGCAAATGAACAAACCATCAAGTCTCACAGCTGCTGTACATTCATATTTGATCAATTTCTGCAACAAAGGTAATTGATAAAAATGCCTTGTCATCACTCTTTTACTATACCAAAGTGTATGCATGCATACCATACACAGCTACCTAACAGTCCATTTTTGTACCAAACCTTTGGTCACATTTTCGGCCAAATTCAGTCATCTTTAAAACTCTAAGAAATCCATATTTACAGTATGTGTAATCCATAGTATTTTCCTCCTTAATATGTTTCACTGTGTGCATTTTATATGTTCATAAATTTCTTTATCAAAAACGTATCTTTTATATTCAATTTTTCTCATTTTCAATTCGACTTTTACTGTTTGGGATGTTCTAATTTGTCAGGATTTATTTTTCCCACAGGGTTTCACCCAGTGTTTTCAGATTAAAGCTGGGGAAGGCAAAATCTGTGCAACCTATGCAAAACCTTCCGCCTCTCTTTCTGCTGCCTTTTATCACTCCACTAAGCCCCTCCCACCAAACCCACAACTTCAACCGGCAGCAGAAGGAATCACTCGGCCTGCGAAACCTCATTCCTGGTAGGGCTCACTCTCCACGGCGTGAGCCTCACCAAGACCCCGGTCTCTCTTGTGGTCTCAACATCACACCTTCCATGGCTTTGCAGCCGCAGAGCAGAGCGCCCTAGGCTTCAGAGGCAGCTGCAACACCATCCAGCAGCGGGAAGAGAGGCTAGTACACCACACATGCATGCCACGTCGATATGAGCGCCGTGGCATCGAACAAAATGACCTCCTTGTGGAAGCGAGGCGTGTTGTTTTGTACTATACACTACTGCAGGCAAGGGAGGTATTGGAAAATTATTTTAAGTATCGGTATTGTCCGTCACTAAATCAGGCTTTCACCTGCACGTGTGTCAGTCAATACAAACCGTCTCTCTGAAATAACCTGGGATTGGCTAAAGTCTCTCGTCATGAGCTTGATTTTCTGAAGCCTGACAACAGAACCAAGAGGAATATCATTGCCATTGAAGTAGATGTCTGCTCTCAGACCACTTAAATTACAATATGTTGAACGGTTATTATAGATTTTTTTGCCCCAAAACTTATTCCCTCCCCAACGTTTAAGTCCTGATTGTCTCTTGAGGTCCAGATTAGTGCAGGGCCACTAATCAATTCCCCAGACATTAACACACTCCTTTGAACTATCAAATGACAAAAACATCAAATGCTCTACCATTTTGCAAGTATTAATGCAAAATAGGCTTTCTGATGTGATGCATATTTGCATTTGAGTGCTAAAGCATAATAGATTTCAATAGACCACCCACCAAAAGTAAAGAGGAACACATTTTCTCTACAAGCATAGGCTGTACATTAATAAAACTGCATATTTTGTGAAGTCAGAGCTCTCCAATGACAACACAAGCACTGACATAATGACATTAGATGGAGACTACAGCATTTGAACTAAATTACACTGCCACTTACCTCGACAATGTCAGAGTTGGTCCTGCTCTCGTGGGGCTCGTTGTACTCGGTGTATTTCAGTAGGACTTTGTCCATGTCGGTGCTGGCGTACTGGAACAGCTTGTTGGAGCTGTTGAAGATGATGAGGGCGATTTCACAGTCACACAGAACACTCAACTCATAGGCCTTCTTCATCAGACCAAACTTCCTCTTCATGAAAGTCACCTAGAAAGACAGAAACCAAGGATCAACCTAGTTTTCTTCAAATATCAGCTCCTGTCCCGACACCAGTGGTTGAGGGAAGAACTACGAGGAGAGTTTGGGGGACATAAGAGCATCAGACAACTCAGTCCTAGACAAACAAGCAGTTTACATGCAGGGAGAACACAATGGATGCAGAAGTGTAGTTTAACAACTGACCGAATTTTTTTATTATTTTGAAAGCATAATCAGTTGCTTATATGCATATTCTCCCCAATTGTTCCCATTGTTCTATTACCTAAAGCACATTGCATTTAGCTACTGATCTTGTCCAGCACAACCCAGGAGGCAACGAACACAGCGGCAGCATGGGCTGCTGACAAAATCTTGTAGTCTAGAGAGACAGGAAAGGTGATTCAAAATGTGTCTGCGTCGCACAGGGCGGAGAGAAGGAGGTAGGTGGAAGAAGGGAGGCGCCCATGCAAGATCGTACACTGAATTCCCAAAAGAGGGAATAACCTGTAAATTGGCTTCTAACACCACTGATTGAGTGGGTGGGGAAAGCAATTGAGTAATGAGCCTCCCTTAATTATTACCATCAAGATGTTCAGCCTTGATAGTAAACATATTCCTTGAAAATCCATATACTGTAGGATACACCTTCTTTGGCGGTATATGACTAAAAATAGTCAGAGCACACACTGTTCCATTGTACTATGACATCTTAAATGATAACAATCCTTCTTGAAACCTCCATGTTCCTTGTAAACCATAAAATGCACCTCCACCATAAGACTAAAATGAAATGTTTGGAGCGGACCATTTACAGCTCACATGAATCCCACACACAACCCACAGGTCACACTGATCATGCTCCCTCATCTCTTTTTTTGGTTTGCAGCTAACTCCCTGCAGTGAGTCATCTCTATTTATCTGGGTACGTCTTCCTTCCATCGTGGCTTCTGGGATCCTGACTCATGTGATAACATATCAAGCAGCTTGCCTTTGACTCTCACATCTCTTCACACCTGCAAGATTTTCCAGCAATGCTGAGTGTCCGGTGTATCGGCCTTACAGTTCCACACATTCACAGCTCCGCAGCTCAAACACAGTCTTCTGCTGTTGGCTGGCGAGCAGTACTTCTGGTACTTGCTCAGAGGCGCTGTATCAAAGGTCGCTGATGAAGGGAAGTCTTAATCTTTCAATATTACTAATAGGATCTACAATTGCCCCTGAAAACAGTACAATCCTTCAAAATGTTACAGACAATACAGTAATGTGCATTCTCAGCAGATATATACTTTACAGTTTCAGAGGTTTTAAAGGTTTGAGTTAGAATTCGGCCAAAAGTTTCAATTCACTGAGATTAAGTCTAAATTACCCTATAAGCATGACTTGGAAGAGGGATTAAAAAGAGGAGGAATCTCCTCATCAGACTGGCAGTTTTTTACATTTGTGTTTCAATGAACAGCGCAGTATACATACATTTCACAGACTTATCTGTTCAGTAGAAAATACCCACACCTTTTTACTTCGCTCCTGAACTGAAGAAACAAATTCCTCTCTGTCACGCCATCTTATATTTTATTTCTTCCCATAGCGCCTTTTCACCTTCAATAGGAATTGAGGACTGGGAGCGTGGACCTCCTTACAAGAAATTATTTTCCTTCAAAGTGGGTCACACTTGACTGACATATGTGTGTCAGTGGATACCGCAGCCAGGTCAAATGTGTTGAACATAGTGAGTTCCAGCACTTATTGGAGGTTTTTACAGAGAGATCTGCAGGGAGTACTATTATATGCATGACAGCACTGGCTTTTTTATATTTTATGGCACAAAGACGTGCTGTGATTTAGTCTCCTATTTGGTCATAAAAACAAAATTATTTTCTTTTACATTTGGAGATTTTCCCTGTTGGGGGATATATAATGTCATATTTTTGCTCAATGTAATGTGTAATTTTGTTTTTCGAAATGTGGGAAGCAAGGTGAACATCTGCACTAATGCCAGAAAGATTTGGAACAGTAGTAGTCACTGAATACAGGTTGCATCTCGTTATAATTAGATTAGATAGACTAGATGATAGTGGTAAAATAGACGCCACAGTTCTCACTATGATTCCAAGGGCACGTAACGTTAAAGTTTGGGGGATTTCTTTTACAGTTATCTCTAATGAAATAAATGATGGTTGAAATTACAGTCGTTATTTCTTGAGCAACTCGAAAATGGATTTCTGTGAAAAGAAATAAAGAACTTCCTTGTTCCTCTTTTAGACTATTTGACTTATGATAGTTGGTGCATCTTTCTTCTACACTATTGCCTTTACTATATAGTCTGCATGGCGTGTAATAGTGAGACAGTTTAAAAAAGAGGAAAGTAGCTACAAACACTTAGAACGAGAATACAAGCCAACTTCCCAAAATAGAGAACTAGAACCTAAATATACAGGAGGCTCCTAGAGATGCACACCCGACAGTTAAAGCAGTGTCTATCTAAAAATTCTCTGGCCAAGACAACCAAACATCAAATACAAACATCATCCAAGATATTTATTTTTCGGCCACATCCCTATTTCCAGAGCCTGCGCCTTCCTTCCAGACAGCCTGGTATTTGTTGTGCTGTTGGGGTTGATATATATATATAGAGGACACAGACAGAGAGGGATTCCAGCAGGCAGCAGTGTGGCTGCGCAAGGAGACGTGAGGAGAGAAGGCCACTGTGTGTCCCTAACACTGACCCACCCTGCTAATGACAGGGTGCCGTCCGGACCCAGCTAACCCCAAATTACTGCCCTCACCACCAGCTGTGACCACCACACTCTCAAAAGTAAAAACGGCTCAGAGGAATCTTTCGGCGTTATTTAGATTAGATTCCACAGAAGGTTCCTTGAGGGATCCCTTCGTAAAATGTTCAATACTTGCACATCATATTTGGTATTTCTATAGGAATCTCTATAGGGCTTCTTTTAAAATGTCAACTCCTACTCTGTCTGTTGCTCCTTCCTTGTTGTTAGAGCAGGAACTTATCGGGATTCAGCCAGACATCAGATATCATGAAAACTTAACATAGCAAACAAAAAATTCCAAAATCGAGATGTTGTTCAACACAGCAAAGCAGAGACATACAGTATGTTTTTGCATGGATGTATGTTGTGATACAGAACAGTATGGAAATGTCCAACAGAGTGGTGTCAGAGAGATTCCTCTATAGGGGATGCACACCTTATATGGGTTTAAATGCTTCTTAAATGACCATGAATCACAAGGACACCATGCTCAGCCAATTTTGACTGCACCTTTAACATTCAAATGGGTATAGCAAGGCTATTATAATGCATTGGTTATGTTGCTGTAAGGGGCTTTGAATAAGCATACAACTAAGATGTAAAACGAGATGACAGAAGAAGAAGAAGAAGACACTGACCTGGCGGTTCCTCTCATCTACAATCCGGGTGATCTGGATCTTCTTCCTCCCCATTGCCAAAAGCAACTTACTCTTACAGCCAAAGAAGAATATCAGTGGGCTCCAGGTAGCTGAGAGTTCAACAGAGAATCCTTAACACATAGCTCCACTGTCGGCTGTGTTACTCCAGTATCAGTTTGGCATGGCTTGCTGAAAAAAGAGACAGAGTCAACTTACTCTCAGTGTTACAACAAATATTGTCCTCATAGTTTAGGAATGACAAACGAACAAAGCACATACGGTTTACTTTGGGCTGTTTTTACTCACTACTTCAAATTATTCTGTACAAAAATGACCGTACAATCGACTATAACACTGTTTGCAGACCTGATGGATCATTCTCGCAATGAGTCTTCAGGCTTTAATTTAATTCTTTCATTTGTCCATTTCTTCCCACTAATTTGGTATTGCCATTCTGCTGCACTGCAATCTTTGTCACCGCTAATTCCCCTTTTGCTCTGAGAAGGATGAAGATACCAGCTGCTTCTGTTCACCTGACGGCAAGTAGCTTCACTACGAGGGCATGAAGTGTGCAAAGAGCTCATGGAGAAACCGAGAAGCAGGACTGGATCTCTCACCGGTTTCCCACCCACAAACACTTCCAACTGTGTGTGTTGGAATGCACAACCAAGGCAAAGGCACTGCAACCAGAGAGTGAACCAGCATTTCTGCCATAGTGGAGTGGAGGAGTGCTCCTGTATTCCCTTTTGACATCTGGATTTACATCAAGAAGGTCTCAAGAGCACAATAACCCACAAAGAACAAGACAACTACATCTAATGCATGTACTTCATCACACACCTTGTCTAGCTGGCTCCAAACTCTGTTCCACAGCAACACTCCTTCATGTTCTTACTCAGCGCTGTAGTCTGGAGTGAACTCGCCTCTGCTCTCCTGCTCTCTCCTGCTGCAGGAGTACCCACCTGCCTTGCTGTGTCCCGCCTCTCCTCAGCCTCAGTGTTTCTGAGCCCTGCCTTTCCCCAGAGCTCCTTAGCTCGTTCCTAATCTCATCTGATCTGGGAGGAGGCAGAGAGTGAGGCAAAGCAAGGCTTTATCCTAACCCTCTGGATTACTGCAGCATGTGGATCCCAGAGCTGAGCCACCCAATGCAGACCCAGTTCACAGGGTTGAGAGATGGGACGAATACATTTGTCATGCACCAGTCATTGGTGATTATTTGCTGATGTATATGACCTCTATATCTGAAGATAATATTATTGAGTGCCAGTCATTTAAATGACCACTACAGCAGATAAAAAAAGAATAAATAAAATGAAATAGAAAATCCCATGTTGATTTAAAATGCATTTAAAACCTATTGGCTATTTTTTAAATATCTTTTTATGGAATTATGATCTTGTCCCTTTGCATGATTGTTTAAGAGCTTCCTCTTGAAAATACACTGACACCCTTAAATTTCATATTTTGCAATTGTTTGTCCTTAAGCTAAATTGTATATAATGGTCATTGGTTTGCAGGAGACTCGATAGGAGGCACGCTATCCTCTAACCCCTTCAGTTCACCACCAGCCCAGATCCCAGCTGACCCTGCCAGGTCAGGGTACACACTGCAAGAGACAAAGACTCCTTGCATATTTGGGATTTAAAGGTCACAAGGATTTATCTGTTTTACAATCTGGATGATTTGATGGCAAGATGCAAATGTTTTGAGGGTGGAAAAAATCCTTTCCACCACCGTTCTGTGCTGCGATTTCCATGAGAAAGGAGGCAACAGACGTTTCTTTCAGGATGTGTTCTTGAGTGATTGCTTGTTTAATTGCCATCTTAAACTGAATCAGTTAAATCCTTACTCTACAGTGCTCTGGTCTAGTTAGGAAAGTCCTTGAAAAGCAAAAGGCACATTCAAGCACTTTTGTAACATACCGATAGGGGTGTAATAACTGAGTTATTGAGCTGATAATGATGCTAACAGGCATAATGCACTGGCTTTAGCAATAATGGATTTGAAACATTTTGTAATAATCAAACTGAATCAAAACCTAAATCTCGTCTGCCAGGATTGAAAAGCTGAAACTGGGACTGACACTGTTGCTGTTACTGCTACTAATACAAGTATTAAGTACTACTGCTCATGTCACTACTTAATTAGTTTAGTTAGTTAGTTAGTTAGTTAGTTAAGACATTAAAACTTTACATTTGTTCTTTAATGTGATCTAGTCTTCCAGTTTGACAACACTGTTTGTTAGAAACAGTCTGAAGTCTTTCATGTTTAGTTTTATATATCCAGGGATGTTATGTGTAATGAAAAACTGTCTTGTTATAGAATAATGTCTAAAACATAACTCTGATGTCCATTATTCATTTTGTGAATTGCAAAAGTCTATTTAATGAACACAGTTTTGACTAATCATAACTGAAATGAAAAATAGAATTAAACTGAGAAAGAAACTCAATAATCACTCTTGAATTGAATTGCCAACTTGACAAATTTAATTGAACCAAATTGCTGCTGAGTAAGCAAGTCACAACCCTGCTCAACCCTGTCAACCCTGCATACACTACTAATTTGTTTTCCCAAATATGTTTGGTAAGGAAACGTAATTGCTGCCTGGACTATGTTCCCTGGAAAAGTTTTTCAAGCATAGGCACATTTATTTCCCGCACGCTACGGTGATCGGGGTGGATAGCAGGTGTAGGAAGTTCATCCTGGGTCCTGTGTTTGGTTCACTTTAACAAAGGAACTTTGATAAAGGTTAGATCTCGTCCTAACCTTAACCAAGAGCTGTGAGAGCCTAAACAGAACCATAAAAAAGTCCTCCAACATAAACGACAGAATAGGTTGTTTGCCAGTGAAAAAACATATACATATATATGCACCTATACATGTATAGGGTTATGTATGGACCTTCGTTGTCGTGGTAACAATAATAACCATGTGGTTAGCATTGTTTAGGCACCGGTTTGTTGCTTTTCAGATACATTTTCTCATTATGTTGATTAAAAAAAAGATCATTGTAGTTTTGGTTAAGGTTTGTTCACACTGATAATTGACATCAAGTGTCCTCATGCTGTCCTGTGACTGCTTTATTATTTGTAATGTTGGTGAGAAACAGAATACATACAAATAGGGCTGCGACTAACAATTACTTTCATTACTTATTAATCTGCCAAACGTTTTCACAATTAATCGAATAATTGTTTAGTCTATAAAATGTTTTTAAAAAACCTGTGCAAAATGCTCATCACAATTTCACAGAGCTCAAAATGACATCTTCAAATAGCTTATTTTGTCCAAAACCCAAAGACTCTTCATTTACTGTCATAAATGACAAAAATAGCAGCAAATCTTCCCATTTAAGAAGCTGGAACCAGCAAATGTTTGACATTTTGGCTTGAAAAACGATTAATAAATTATTAAAATAGTTGGCGATTAATGTTGTTATGATAGAATAATCGAGTAATCGTTGCAGCTCTACATACAAAACAAATAAAATACAAATTTACCAACTGTTTGTAGACACTTTTCGCTCTGACAATAAATGTGTCTCAGGCTGCGCAGTCTGTGCAGCAACAACACAGCCTGTCCTCCACCTCTCGTACATGTGCTTCCTAGACAAGTTGTCCTGATCAATGTAGATGTAATATGTTACTATGGCAGAAACTCTATATATGGCTGACGTAAAAATCCATACAAGCCACGGGATGAGCCAACAGGCTGCGGCAACAGCACTCACACAAACATGTACAAGGCTGAGCTTCATGCGGTCATTTTACCACATATCAAAGAAAAGTCCCACCTAATCTAACAAAATAAGCAGCACAATTTTAAGACATTTTATAGTAATTCAAGAATGAGTCCTCTTGAGACTCTTTATATTTTTGAATGGTGAACCTCTGGCAATTTTCTCTCAGATGATGTGTTAAAATGGATATGTAGCACCTTGGAATAAAGCCATCTGTAACACAACTTCACACTGAACTCAAAAGCCTAAAACACAACCTACATATGAGTCACATACTGCATGAACGACTTCTGTATGACTTTCCATTGATCACTCAGGGGTGTATGTTTCTGGTATCTTCATGTCCTCAGCTTGTAAAATAATAACATAATGAACATAATGTAATAATGTTATTTATATATCAAATATTCATTTTCTGGATATTTAGCAATTTGGAAAATCATTTCTACACATAAGGCCTGAAAAACTATCAAACATCAGTGTAACAGCTCTGTCTCATCTATACTTGCGCTGACCTCCTCAATGCATCCCTTTGACTTCAAAATATAACCCCCCCCCACATGTATCCTTAACAGAGGTGCTAAGTCCACCAAGTGAACCGCACAGCCAAACGCTCTTCTCTTTATCTCACCCGTGAAATCAATTCCTGTGGATCTTTGGAAGCGTGACCATGCTTTGTGAGGGTGTGTAACGCACTTTTCCAAGGTTGGAAAGCACAATAATAGAATGTCACTTACTGTATTGTTGTTTTGATAAATGGAGCCTAAGGGAAAACAAACACGTCTTCTTCTCTTTTTGCTAATAATATTATTTTTGATTCTCCAATTCTTTACCTCCATTCTAAGATATTTACAATTTACTCACATGAACACAAGGCATGGTTATGCGGGCTTAGGGAGAGCAGTTTAAAAGCCAGGAGGCGGTTAGCCTAGCTTAGACTGGAAACAGGGTAAACAGCTAGCATCGCTCTGTCCAAAAGTAACTAAAGAAAGCATATAAGTGTATTTGCCCAAATATTTAACTATTCCTCTTAAATAATTCCCAGATTTGAATCTCATAACAAGTGAGTAATTGATCATTTGATATTAATATTGATAACTGACTGATTTATTTTTAATTTACAGGATCCCTTTATAACCACGACTGATCAACAGTCAAGAAATAGAAAAGTATTTATTACCACAGAATGAGGACAGCAGAACTGGACACATAAGCACAGAGCAAAACTCCTCCACACTCCCAACTTCCTGTTAACTCTGACAACTGCAGTACTTCCTGTTTCAAAATCTGTCTGTCTGACGGAGAGAAAGAGAGAGAGAGAGAGAGAGAGAGAGAGAGAGAGAGAGAGAGAGAGAGAGAGACAAACCAAAAAAGTAATATATACTCTCACAAACAACACCACACACAC
>JAVQJL010063731.1:0-15594 GCA_036024295.1 Nannoperca obscura | reverse complement strand
TCCCAGTCTAGGCCTATAGCAGCATAACTAAGGGTGGTCTCACGATTCACCTGAGTCAGAACTACTATAAGCTTTATCAAAGAGGAAAGTCTTAAGCCTACTCTTGAATGTGAGGAGGGTGCCTCCCGTAAACAAACTGGAAGCTGGTTCCACATAAGAGGAGCTTGATAGCTGAAAGCTCTGGCTCCCATTCTACTTTTAGAGACTCTAGGAACTACAAGGAAGCTACAAAGAAGCTAATACTGGAGAAATATGATCCATTTTCCTGGTTCTTGTCAGTAAACGTGCTGCAGCGTTCTGGATCAGATGGAGAGTCTTTAGAGACTTATTTGTGCAGCCTGATAATAGAGAGTTGCAATAATCCAGCCTAGACGTAACAAATGCATGGACTAGTTTTTCTGCATCTGTTTGACACAGGATGTGCCTGATGTTTGCAATGTTACGTAGGTGAAAGAAGGCAGTCCTTGAAGTTTAGCTAATTGATTGGTTTGTCTGGTTTTATCACTAAATACAATTGGGTATCATCTGCATAACAATGAAAATTATGAAGTGCTTCCAAATAACACTGCCTAAAGCCGGCATATATAAGGTGAATAGAATTGGGCCAAGCACAGAACTGGAACAACAGTTTGTGGAACTCCATGACTAACATGGCGTGCATAGAGGATTCACTGTTTACATGTAAAAACTAATATTTATGGTTTAAGCTGTTATTTTTTTGCTTTGTTACTTAAGCACATATTACCTTTAGAAGGACCTATTACCTGAAAGAAATATCTGTCCATTATCTGTTCATATGCTAATTATATATTTTTGTTTGTTTACAACCCTAAAAAGAACATTCACAGGGAGACATTCTGCACTTGAGTAATGTCAGAAAAATGTCCTGATCTGTCCACGGTTTGCACAAATCTACAGACAGCTATCAGAAATTACATTTGATACTGAAGAAAATGTCAAAACATTACGCTATGAGCAAGATTTTAAGTTATAAGTAATGTATTTACTATGATTTTCATGTGGGTTTCTGGACATTGGAGATACCCATTTCATGTCCGTATGATGGCTGTTCAGCTGCTGTTCAAAATGTAATTTTTTAAAATTGAATTATACTATACTACCAAAATAAACTCAAGTGTCTTATTACTTATTACATAATTAATTTGAGATAGATCTCAATTAACTGTTTTTATAGCACCGAACAATATACTGTATGTCTTCACCTAGGGCAGGGGTCGGCAACCTTTAACACCCAAAGAGCCATTTGGAGCCGGTTTTCACGGAAAAGAAAACACTGGGAGCCGCAAATACTTTTTGACATCTAAAATGAAGATAACACTGTATATACTGTTTTTTTTTTTTTTACCTTTACGCTTTGTATAAACAACTGTAGTGTGTTGCTTATGAAATCCATGAAGTGCTACAGAGAAATTTACATGGTGGAGAATAGCTGCTCACATACGTATGTGGATCTGAAGATCGACAGGATGAAAGTCTCGATAAATGCACAGCGTTTTGGTGGGTATACCAGCTTCCGCGAGTGTGACGCTTATTTTTTGCGACGAAAAATAATCAAATATAGTTTTATTTTAATATTTCAAGATCACAATAATCTTCAAATTTAGAACTACAATAATAATTTTTAAAAAAGAACTAACACAAATAGAATACACTTAAATAAAATATTTAAGTCAAGACACGCGGAGCCGCAGTATAAGGATGAAAGAGCCGCATGCGGCTCCGGAGCCGCGGGTTGCCGACCCCTGACCTAGGGTTTTACCATTAAAAATCAAATGAGTGTGTATGTGTGTGTGTTTTGTTTCCTGTGCCAGTGAATAGCAAAGTCCAGCATTGTGGAAGCAGTATAACAAATATCAATATCAATGTCAGCCCAAAGGGGAGAGAGAGAAAGAGAGAGATAGAGAGAGAGAGACCCTCACACTGAGCAGAGGTGCTGATGTCAACGCTTTGTCCCACCAGACTGAAGCAGAAGATACAGTACAGAGTGTGTTTGGATGCAGGATGCTAGATGTCCTCGGTGTGTGGAGGAAGAATAACTAGAAGCAGCTAACAGCAACACATTAGAGCACAGATACACACAAACATGCGCCATACAAAAAGAGAGTGAAACACAAAGAGAGGAGAGCAGAGGTTGTTCAGGCTGCACATTTGGGTCAAATTATTGCAGTCATATTTTCAGTATCTCCACTAAATAAAGCTTGTGAGTTATTACTGGAAGAACACACAGTGTATCTGGCTCCATATACTCTGCTGTTAGGTTTATATTTTTTTCTGCTGATAACTGGTCAAACGCATACAAAACAATATTTCCAGCACAACTACAGTGAAGTTTGACACATTGGAGCACTTTCAGGGCCAAAGAATGTCCATGCTGATCTGTCTGTCCATCCATCCAGCATTTAAAGCAAGCAAGAAACCTCTCCAGCTACAGGTCACACTGACATTCTATTCTTCTGCTATTCGTAGCAGACTGCTGTCAGGGGCTAATACTTGTTCACACAGGAACTGGGACTGCTGCTAATTCCAAACACATCACTGGTGGACCTCGGAGTCATACCAGAAATAATATACATCTATCTGCTAGACAGAGCATAGACTTTCAGTTACATTTTCATTAAAAGTGGATGTTCAACATGGCAGACAGTGAATACAATACAGTGAGGCTTCATTGGATCCTTATGAAAAGTGAATGCAGAAACATAGCAGAAACTCACAGCAGAAAGGACAGTTGAGAAGGACAACTTTTTGTTTGCTGACAGTATCAAGAGTTATAGATTCTTTAATGGCTCATATGGTTAGTTCAGCATAATGCACATTTCCACAGAACACATTTCTGTACAACAAAAGAGTCAGAGACTGAGCACCACTTTGCTCCTCTGAGTTCTCTTTTTTACGAATACTGTTTGCATTCACTAAAACCCTGTTTACACTTACTTACTGCATGTTTTTTGGTGACCGTCCTCCCCAAAAATACGGTCGTATAGGTAGTCTGTGCAAGCAACGCTAACCTTCTGGTTATTATTGTTACTATGGTGACGAAGGTCAAGTACGTCTGTATATGTTATTATGGGAGTCACAGACAAATGAGCTATTCTACCATTTATGTTGGATGACTTGTTGGCTTTTTGGCCATATTGGATAGCTAGTGTAAATCCATCCAGGAAGCATTCCAGACAAACTGAAATCTTAATAATAATATAAACAGACTCCCAGGAATGCCTTTTGAGCCACTGAAAGGCTTTTAATGTGAAACGTGTGCAGGAAATGTAGGATTCCACTGACAGTAATTTAACAGAAATTAAAAACATTTACAAAGTGGCAGTAAAATAATAAGTGAATGAAAAAGGTCTTTCTGTTGGAGAGGAGAAAGTGAGACTCTTATTGTACTGATGAAATCAGTGCTGTGGAAATGTACATTAAACTTAATTTATCAGGGCAACAGGTAAACATCTAGGGAAATTTGAGATTGCATCAATAGCAAATAAAAACAGGAGAAGATCAGAAAGCAACAGTTTGTAGTTATTATTGCAGTACAATCATGTTATAGTTATTTGAGAAAGCAGGTATAGCACAGGCCATAAGCGCAGCATACAGGCAAAGGGTTAAAGTTCAGAACACACCCTGTGTACACCCTGTGTACTGTGTGTAGCTTTCAGAAAGTCGTTGTTTTTGGTGACATCGGTGCCCGTTAAGACAGTAGCAGTCAGCGTTGTTGCTCGTTCTCATACTTGCACACAGTAGGCACGAGCTAGCCTCCTGGGCATCGGCCAAAACATGACGTACATTAGACTGAACGTGATCAACCAGCATAATGTTGATAGATGAGGTAAGTCAAGTTATAATTATTATACTCTGACTGAAACAAATTTTGTTTTATAAAGAACAATATTATCAGCTTGCTAGCTTGCACAACAAAGGCTAGTGACTTTGAAAAAAATCCATTCTCGTTGCATGATACATTGACTGCATTTATATGACACTTGAGCATTAGCTAACATTAGCTAGCCATCTTTATCAATCACCATTTGTCTAGCTTTTACTGAGAGGCTTCAGCAGAGCTAATTTTGCTGGATGATAACGCTAACTAACTGTTATTGTTGAATCGATGCGTTTCAGCATAACAGATGAAAGTTTTATTGTCAACTAGCGTTATTGTACTGAATGGGTCTGGCAGTGGGTTTAGACAACAATAATACTAAACTAACGTCAGGTATAAACAGATGACAGGAGTGGAATAACTAAGTTAGACTAGAGTTAATGCACATTACAGCACACAGCTCAACATTGTGTGTCAACATGTATGTCAGTCAGCATCTCCAAATATGGAAGTCATCACAATCAAACTATCCATTTTATACATTTAAATTTTCTGAACATTATGCAGCTCTACTGTAAGAAAGCAGATGGTGGTCATCCAACATCTGGGAATCAGAATATGGGATCTGGGTGGCAGATTTTAGCAACTATGTTGGCTACAAGGAAGAACCAACAAGAAAAAAGCATGAATTAGAACCTACACAACTGACAAGTCAACCAGTAGATAAATTCAATAGTAAATTCATTACATGGGTATACATCAGCAGAAATGTATAAAGTATAAGCATGGGTGCCACTTTGGCAGGGCAAAATATCAGGCTGATGATATCCAATGAAATTACTTTACAGTGGCATATAATCCACAGATAGGAGATTAAGCATAAGTGGTAACAAACATGTCTACAGTATTGGAGATGAATGAAATGAATCTTGCCAGTATAGTGCATGTTAGCAAATAATCTAACGCTAGCTTAGGTTGCCCAGATAATATCACAATATATTTCACATGCTTTGAAGTAATTAGTTAGCTTACCTGCTCGTAATGTTAGCTACTGTGAGAAGCTTCTTTTCTTTAGTTTTTATTGCAGCTGTTGAGGAGCTGAACTTTCACCTGTGGCACTCGGGAGCATGTCACATCCACTGGATTTTGAGTCCTCTACATAAAAAACACTTCATCAATGGCTATAGGCAACCGAGAAAGTCGGGAAAGGTCTCATTTTTTAAGTTAAGTTTTTAAATTACAGTCTGTTTACATACTGGCAATATAAAGTGATTAATACATGTAAATCATTATGAAAGTTACATACAGTACCTTTAATGTGTTACATGTTTTATTGCTTTGTTACTTTTGAAAATAAAGACAAAGAATACAATATATGTTGTAAGTAAACCGTATGTAAGTTAATATATATTCAGTACAAAAAAAAAAAGGTGAAACATTGCAAAGAATCAGTAAATAAGCAGCAGTATGAAATAAATGTAAATCTATGAAATGAGGATAAATGTGACAATGCAGTGGTCCAAACAGGAGATGGAGCATCTGCATCAGGGAATGCCACGCCCAGCTAATTAGCTCTGACTCTGTATGCTAATTAGTGTATACTAATTTACAGGGATGCATGGTGGATGGTAAATTTAAATATATGGGGAGAAGAAAAAGTTCTGTATCTGCATTTCCTCATAGACCATACACCGTAGCTCATGTTAAGAAACAGTGTTCCTTGTCTTGTTTGTGTGTGTGTTGCAGTAATATATTTTAGACAAGGAAGGGGTGGCTTTGTGCAAACCAATCAATCAGACTGAAGAAAGTAAATACACACACACACACACACACACACACACACACACACACACACTTGATGAGAGAAATCAATCAGTAAAGGAGATACTCAGAGTCCGTCACTCTCTCTCTTTGTGTATGTATCTCTGTCTATGTCTCTCGCTCTCTGCTTGCTGTGATAAGTGGGTTAAGCTCCTCTGGGTTAATTAGACTGTTTCAGATGTGCATAATTCACTGGCTGCAGGCATTACAATATGCTAAATACCCTGCAAATGTGTGTGTGTGTGTGTGTGTGTGTATGTGTGTGTGGACACCTTGACATGTGTACATAAGATAACACATTATTAAGCTGTAAGCTCTACATTGTTAAATGTTAAGTATGTCTGTGTCCTCATCCATCTCATTTGTGTTTATTATTGTTTCATATCATTTTCATTTTATTTTAAAATCTTGCAGAAGGAACAATTTCACAATTTCTTAATTCATGTTCCACCTCTGCCTTCAAAGTGGAGTTCACTGCTTCTACACTGTTGACATGTAGTTTCCTGTAAGATCCAGCAGAGGTCTCATCTCACGAGATCTCATTTATATAAAAATACAAAGTATGCTATTTCCATACTGTATGGATAAGTAAGTCCTCCAACTCCTTCGACCACATAGGTTGTTTGATCCTAACCTATAATCCAACCCACAGGAGCTTTTCCTCAATTTGCACCACTACCAGTGGCAGGAGACTTCAGAAACAACAGTATAGGTCGTTTTCCAATGACTGCTCAAACAACATATATAGGTGTACCAGACCGTCATCATCATGGTAACAATGATAAACACATGGTTAACAAAAGGGTCACAGTCTGGTTAGGTTTAGGCACCAAGACTACTTGATTAGGTTTAGAAAAGCATCTTGGTTTGGGTTAAAATAAGTGTTAGTTATGTAATCATGTCAAGTCATATGGCATACTAATGTAACTTAATTCAAATAAGTAACCTAACTTACATACTTACTACGTTAATTACGTAAGTTGGATGAAAGTCTTGTGTATTTTGACCCATGAATCCACTCCGACCTCCTCTCTACGTGGACTTTGTCGCTCTTTATAGGTCGGCGCCTAACAATAACCATAAATGTAGGTCATAATAAGCTGCTGCACAGACGATGTATACAGCCATATTTTTGGAGAGGACAGTCTCATAAAAAATTATGGAATGTGAGGAGTTAACCTGGAAACTTTTAAAACGGCCAGTACTTTCTTAATGCAGAGTATTCCATTTGAAACAAGATGGCAGTGCAATGAAGGGGCAATCTGAAACATAATCCAGTTTGTCATATCCAAATCAAACTGCCTTTTTATCCATGACAAAAAATCTGTGATGACTTTATTTGTAGACTTTTTAGTTATACGCAGTTGTCAGCAGTGGTGAAAAGTAATTCAGTTAATTTACTCAATTACTGTATACTTAAGTATAATTTTGAGGTACTTGTACTTTACTTGAGCATTTTAATTAAGTCACTTTATACTTCTACTCCCCTACATTTATCTGACAGACATTTCTGTTATTTGTTTTAAATTCAATAATGTCATTGGGCCAATGTGGTATCTACACTCAAATGTGTGGATCAAATGTGTGTATTCTGAGAGTTGATTTGTATACATGGGTTGTAGAAGTATTCACTTAAAATAATCTGTTTGTGCAGTCATATTTTTATTTCCTCCCCTCTTCTTCTCTTTTCCTCTCTCTCTCTCTCTCTCTCTCTCTGGTTGAGTACCAGTAGAGAAGGCTGAGGTTAATAGTCTTTCAGCATTGCATGCACTTTATCATGTGTCACTCTGAAGGCTCTGACACACACACACAGAGGTGGGCTTTTGAGTCAGTGCATGTGATCACACAGCAGTAGATTTAGTATGACAGGGTCACTGCATCACTTTGGACATTAATATACACTTCCCCACAGAGAGAGAGAGGGACTGAGGGCTCTCCATGCTTTACACACAAAACAACCTGATACAATAAAGAAAAGATAATAAAAAAATAATATCTGCTTGATGGTACTAAATCCAAGAAACACATGTTCCAGGTAAGTTAAAGGATGAGTCTGGTTATATATTATTCTGTGCCAAAGAGCTCCAATGTTATCCGAAAAATATTAAAAACTTCATTGTTTCCTCGTTACCATGCTGCCAAAAAGGCTCACTAGAGCACCAAATGTGGATTAATCCTCCACTGAATAGTCCCCCCAAAATCCCCCAATTCTTTCTGTTTAGGTAATGACTTTGAAAACTTAAAGATTATTGGTCAGTTTATTCTCTCTTTCTCTGTCTCTTTCTGATGGACATGATGAATGCATAAAGGTAAGACCAGAAACATTTTCTACTTCACTTTCCCACTGTCTCTCTCGCACCATGTCACCTGCACTTTCATTTGGTCTGACATCTGACTTATTGATTGATTGAATGATTAATGATAAGGTTTTATTGGGAGCAGGGAGTGATATACTATCAGAGCGACTGATTTGTTGCAGAGATGTAGCTGGATTTAGTTAGAACATTTCACCATTTACAGTGTCAACCATGAACTCAACTCTGAAGCACTCCATCTTTCTATTTATAGTTGAGTGTCTGCTTTAAATACAGTAAATGTGATTATATTGTTAAACAATATGTGAGGTAGCAGAGACCTTTGCGTTACAGAAGTGGGCTTCTGACTGAAAAGTTGCAGGTTCAAAGACCAGAAGGAGCTACCACCAATGCTGAGGTGCCCTTGAGCAAGACCCTTTACTTAATGCTCCAGTGGCCAACAGATCTCACTGTTGTTGTGCTGTGCAGCTTCCAGTCGTGTAATGTACATTACACTTTTGTCCTTCATCTCCCATTAACTTCAGTTGAAGCCTATATGACAGATGAATTCAAACATCTGCAGTCATGTTTGGCGTGATATACAACATGTTTTCTACATAAGCATTTTATCGATTCAATCAATCCTTCTCGAACCTGCTGTTGGGAAGGGCTGCTTTTGTTGCCTAAACCTAACCACAGATGGGACTCTGGGTCAAAGTCCTGCACTTTGTGTTGGGAAAACAAGTTATAAAGTATAGGAGTATAGTAGACGGTTGGACTCATAGTTCAGAGTTAATTTGTTGTTTGCTGGAAATCAACCTGCCTGTTCACTTTTTGTTTACCCTTTCAATATTAAAACATGAAAATTCATTTTACAATAAGGATAAATAGTTAATAATTAGCTTAATTTTTCTAGTTGTTAATTAGGATATCTGAGACCCCTGTATTTCACACACTGGTCACTGGTATATTAACTGTACATATAATAAAGCCATGGAGGGCAGGAGTGGATGAACCCGGTTTAAACTAGACTGGTTTACTGACAGACTTGTTCAATCATTTTTGAGCATTGCTCTGAGTGTGTGTGGGTGGGTGTGTGATCTCTCCTCAGCATCATGTTAAACAAAATGGGAAGTGACAGATTCTCTGAAGGAAAATGTGGCCAGTGCAGAGGCTGATATTACCACACTCTCTCTCGCACACACACAGCATATTTTACAGCACAGGTGATCTATTTCCAACAAAGTTTTTACATCCAAATCAAATTGGACTCCAGTGTGTGTGATTGCATGGAACAGTGGAATTACATTAGGTGGTAGCTTACTGTTAGGCTAGTAGTTATGCCCAGTCATTAGCATGTAGATATGATTATAAAGCTTATGATATGGTATTATATTTGTGTCTGAATTCAAAATTTTGAGCCTTAATAGATTTACATGTAGAGTTTCCACCACTCTCAGAAAAATGTGTGCTTTATATTGACAAATGGTGAGAAAGAGACACTCACAGACAAGAAGTTACTTCATTTACAGAAAGACTAAGGGCTCTGTTTTCAAAGGCAGCACTAGGGCAAACAGTTTTAATCAAAATTTCCTGGTCATTTCCTGGCACCAAATGGACATCTTTGCACCAAGATGGGAGGAGAGAGTGATTTCGAAAATCACATTTTTCAACTTTCTCAGACCTTCTTATTGCAAACAGGACAATTGTCATGGCTTTAGTTGGCATCACAAAACACCTTTCATGTATGTTTAATTTACCTCTTTCACTTTTATGATGATTTCAGGGTGACTGACCTCCAATTTTCTTAACACTGACCAGCTTATCTCCAAACCTTGTTTGTTTTAAGAACAAAGTATTGTTTAATTGTTTTCCATTGGATCAATAATAACTATTTAGCAAATAGAATTGTTGACGTGGACTTGACATTAATGTTTTTACATATGCAGGAGGAGAGGAATTAATTAGCCTATTAATTGTTGGCACAACTATAACCAGCCGCACCAATATTCCAGATCGGAAGGGTATGGTGATTGATAAATACACAGTCACCGATTCACATCATCTGTCTCATCGCTCTGAAACAGTTGAGCCAACCACAGTGATGCATGACCACAAACCTTCAACAAATGATGATGATGAAGAATCGGCTCCTCCAGGAAATCATATTGTTGTCTGATAGTGAAGAGCATCACGATGTGAACACACAGACACAGTACCACAAATCTGCAGCCAGAGGCAGATGCTTTCTGGGGGTTTTAACAGTTATTTAGTACAGTGATGATAGAAAAAATAATTAATAAATTGTATTTTACGATGCAAATGGTTACATTATATCTTAGTGGCGTTTGCTTTGTAATGCTTTTCTAGAATGAAACATGAGCCTGTGTGCAGAGGTGTATGGGGTTACTTTGTTGCAGCCTGGTGTTGTTTGCACATAATTTAATGAAGGTAAACACAGTGAACAGTGTGTGTAATGGCACTGAGCTCTGGTGCGGCACTTGTCCAATCTGAGGCTACAAATGTCTACATATCTGTCCTGTTGCATTCAGATGATGCAGGGATTTAATGAACTGAAGGAGAAGCGTTCCAGTATGAAGCAGCTGTAAGAATCAAGCATATTAATTTATGGATAACTGCAGATTTACTGCTTCAACTGCTTTAACTGCATTGAACATTTTTTATGCTGACATATGCCGCACCTACTGGTCAGAGAGTGTTAAATTAAAATAGTTTATCTATATTTTAGCATCATTGCCTTATTTTTGTGAATTTGTTTCAAGTATGTCATTTGCTGTTGTTGTTAAAATCACAAAATGATTCACACGGTGGCAGAGTGATGTGGTTCTGAGATGTCTAAAACACAATTTTCACCAAAATATCAACAACTTGCTCCCATCTTTGCACCATGCTCTCTGCACTATAGGCAAGGCAAGGCAAGGCAAGGCAAGTTTCTTTATATAGCACCTTTCATACACGGATGCAATTCAAAGTGCATCTGTTTACACCAAATGACAAGTTTAAATCAGGCCATTGTGTATTTGCAATTTATTTGCTTCCAACTGTAATACTACGGTCCAGTTAGGAATTTGGTGAACACTTGTAAAGGTGTGTGAACACAGTTGCTGTGTTTTGTTTTTGCTTTACTAGATTTATTTTAGTGGCCTCACTTAGGGCATATCAGCTGGCCACAAAAACTCTCCTGGCCTGTGCTACCAGAGCCAGCAGATGCCGACACCCACCCCATCTCAACCCAACCGGTCAAGGCAGATGACTGCCCACCTGGAGTTTTCTGCATGTTAGAAGGGAGATTTGGGTCCCTTCAAATGGTATGATAATGAGTACAGTCGAGACCTAATCTATGATTTGGTGCTATATACATTTTCAAATAACACAGTGTGACCAGGAAACAGAGCAGAAATAAAGCAACAAAGGATAATTTATTTACAAGGTCTGGTCCAAATGAAATAAAACTACAGGTGTGAGAAAAGCCCCAAGACACCCATATCAATAGAATAAACGGGTAGGAAAGTTTGGACACCAGGCAACGTGGAGCTCTCTATAGTTCAAGGTTAAAGGTTTGAGGTACATTTATTTGTTATACAACAACACAGGGCTGTACAATGAAATTAAAGTTATAGCCCCATTCATGTTGCTTCATGTTGTTACACTACAACATAGAGCACACAGTATACAAAAATTTAAAATTAGAATATAATTTAAAAAAATAATAAAAACAGTATATACAGTTACTTAAGGAGGCAGAAATACCTGCAGAAAGCAACACAAGGAGAGAAAGCACACATCTATGGGAAAGAAAGAAGTTAAGTTTGTAACAAGAAGTAATGAGATAAGAGTCCGTACAGATCGACAGAGAGGAGCTCAGTGCATCATAGGAAGTCTCGGCAGTCTAGGCCTATAGCAGCATAACTAAGGGGTGCCTCAGGGTCCATGGGCAGTGGATACTTCTGTATTGCTTGCCAGACGGCAACAGGCTGAACCGGCTATGGCTGTTGTAGGATTGTTCTTTACTATCCTTTGCGCTCCAAGCAGACATATCACCTCTCCAGTATCACTGATGTTCGGTAGATGGGTACCCATTATGTTCACCCACTGCACAGCCCTCCAGTCCTGGGCCGTGCACATCCCATGCTAGTTTGTGACATTTCCAGTCAGAATACTTTCTATCTTCTGTAAGAGTAAATCATTTGGAATGAGAATTTTGCCTTCTTAAGAAATAAAGCCGCTTTCTTTACCAACATGGAGATGTGTGATGTCCATGTCAGGTTTTTTTGTAATGCTGATTTCCAGGAACCTAAGACTGTTCACTTGCTCCACCTCAGCTACACTGATGTAGACAGGAAAATGTGTCTTTGATTTCTTTTTCCTAAAATCGAGTATCAGCTCCTTGCTTTTGCTGACATTGAGCAGTAGGTTGTTCTTTATGTACCACTCTGCAGGATTGTTGATTTCCTGCTAATATAAATACTAAGGCCGATGCTGATGATAATGTGGTCTGCAAACTTCACAACAAAGTTTTCTCCATGTCCATGCAGTAAAGTGTATACAGCATGAACAGGTGAGCACACATCCCTGGGGGATCTTCAGTGGATGAGATGTGACCACCATTCCAAACTTTCTGGGATCTGTTTGTGAGAAAGTCAATCTATCTACATTACATTTAGGCATTTAGCAGACGCTTTTATCCAAAGCGACTTCCAAATAAGAGCTTTACATAAAGTGCATACTTGAGAGTGAAATACTTAAGCCCAGAGTGCTAAATTTCGCAATCAGTTTAATCTGGGAGATTGTGTTGAATGCTGATTTGAAATCAACAGACAGCACTCTGATAAAGGTGTTGCGATTTTCAAGGAAGACTGGGTGGAGGGCAGTGGAGATGGCATCCTCTGTCGATCTGTTGGTTCTGTTTGCAAACTGATGAAGGCCTAGGCTAGCTGAGATGTTTGTAATGTGCTGGAGAACAAGAATGAAGATGAGTGCAGTCATTTAAACTAGACAGAGCATACCTTTTCGGTACAGAGATGATGGTGACTTGAAGCAACACTCTTCTGATATGTTAAAAATGTCAGTAATGACATCAACTAGCTGATTGGTACATGTTCTTAGTACACAGCCAGGGATGTTATCAGGTCATGCAGCTTTACTCACATTCACTCTCAGCAGGATTCTCACATCTGCTGTGGATACTGACAGTGGCCAGGGGTGGAATAGACTTTTTATGCTTGCCTTGTTGATCTCCTAAAAAAAAGAATCAGCTTCAATGTGTTAAGCTCATCTGGCGACGCCTCACACATGATAGGGGTGCTCCTGCTTTTGTAGCCTATGATGGTCTGGATCGCTCACCAAAGATCTTTGGTGTTGAGATCTGTTCAGTCTCTTCTGATGTCTCTGCTTTCCCTCCTTGATGCCAGCTTTCTGTTGCAATCTGGCAGTGCTGTATGCTTCCTTGTCACCTGACCAAAAGGCAGCTTTTGTGGGTCTGAATAGGGCCCTCACCTCTCCATTAATCCATGCATTCTGCTTGGGGAAAGACACAAATTGTCTTTGTGATCACTACATCATCAACACATTTCATAAAATATGACTATTTCCATAATAAATGAAAAGCCAGGGCCGCGATAAAGTGCTAGGAAGCCCGGAGGCACAAATGAGCTTCTGGGCCCCCTTTGTCCTTCCCAGTCTCTCTGTGTTATTTTGAATGTTGTGGTATAAACACAAATGATAGTTATGTAAGAATGGCATTCAAGACAGGGCCCCAAGACCAAATAAGCCACTTACTATGTCAGGTGATTTTTTTTTTATCACATTAGCACAAATTAGTTGATGCACAGTATATCAGGAGGTTAACATGTGAATCCTGGATCTCCAGGGGCCCGGGTCAGTTGCTCGCTCTACCCGGTTGGTAATTCAGCCTTGGTTCTGCTTTAAAAATGTGACCATTTGCTGCTTTTCTCTGTGTGTGTGTGTGTGTGTGTGTGAGAGAAAGAGAAAGAGACTGATTGCATGGGGACCCTGGACTTAATGACAGCTAATTGGTGCAGTCGGAGAGTTCTTCTTGTTGCTGCATTTTGGCACGGCTGTGGTCGCTTGCTTACATTGATGACTGGCTGTAATGATGATAATGACATTTGCATTGTAAATGTGCCTCTTCAGCAACAACAGCACATAAATTATGGGGATAATTTATATAGTTGTATTAACAATTGTTATTGGTTGAAAGCTGTAATGAGGGTAGAAACATATACAAGTCATGCAGTAATTTATACTATTCATATATATATTATATATATTCATAATGTATTTATAGTACAGTACATATCAAAAATTGAATCACATAAGGATGTAGAATAGATATAACTGACCATTGCTAAGGGGAACAGGCATACAAAAAACACAGTCAGTTATCATTCAGTCTCTCCCAACCATCATCACGTAACTTTAATGAAGACCTACAGTTTATTACAAATTGGGCTGAATTTTGATCTCCAGTAGAATTGTAAAACGTTAGTCGATGTGTTGACAATTGATAATGTTTTTCTGATTAGCAACCAAGCAACCTCTCAAATATATTTGGCATTCCCCAAATAATGATATCAGAAGAGAGACTGATCGATCGTCGCAGTGATGACTGTACATCAGCTGTTCAACCCTGCCACCAGGGAGTACAAAGATGTTAATCGTGCAGTCGATTGGTGTTGTATCACGTTGTGTCTCATGCTTAAATTTTCTAGAGCCAATTTCTTCCTTTCAACTTGCTGTAGATTCCTACTGTGCTCGAACAGCAGTTGTTCTTGCTCAGAAGTTAAGGTAGGATTTAAACCAGCAACACCTGGAAATTGAGTCAATGTTCTCCTTCATTGGATTGTCCCCAGCGTCCATTTCAAAATGCTCCCAGATTTTCAACAGCTGCTCTCAACAACAGCACTCTTAAGCCTCCTCTGAGGGTCCTGTCAAAGAAAATCCTCAACACCTGCAAAACAACAATTACCATTGCAATTAAGTACTGGCGCAGGAGTGCAAAGACAGCAAATGCACATTAAACAAACCAAAGTCAGAGCCATTCCCTCTAACTGCCTAGCCAAAACAAAGCTAAACTCCTCCCTAGTCTTCATGTAGCTACTTGTAGTGGGTTACGCACTCACAGCTCAATGGGACAGCAAGGAAACCAGAGAACGGGCAAGCCCTCTGTAGCCACAAATGTGCCCCTGAGACTACACTATAACTACGTTCACTACCACACAACAAATCCCCCCAAACAAATTCCAAAGGGAACCCGTTCTACAGCCTAATCAGGGAGTACGCTCCAGAAAGCAAAGTTAATGGACAACCTGTTCTGTTATGTGCTACAAAATTACCTCCGCTCTGAAAAAAAACAAAAAAACCATACTGCTGCTAAGAACACAAAATAGAGGAAAGTCTGTAATTTACTCGAATGACATTATCTCCTGCATATGATGTCAAGGCTCTGCATGAAATCCACTGCCTTAACATCAAGAGATGCTGTTACGTCCCTTCGCTAAGAAGGTGTGTAATACATAAACCGATAGACAACAAATAGATGGAGCTGAGACAAAAGGTAAAGCGCAAAAAGAAAGTTTAATCGACAGATCTCTGATAGAA
>JAVQJL010063722.1:0-12584 GCA_036024295.1 Nannoperca obscura | reverse complement strand
TCAATTCAATTCAGTTTTATTTATATAGCACCATATTATAACTAATTTTTTTTTGTATAGAGCAGTCGAGACCAACTCTTATATTTACAGATATATATTTATTGTCAGTGTTATATTATTAATGTGTAAGCTGTACTTTAATGTTTTAACTTAGTTGACCAATGGACCATTTCATTTGAACTACTTTATATACTTTTGGGTAGTTTAATCTATGATAATGCATCTTATTTTATAAAATAATTAATGTGCTTGGTTCCACCAGTTGTTTATGGGAGGATTTCCTACTCCTGCCTGTTACCTGCACACCTGCCCTTCAGGACCTTTTTAGCATCCCCAGTATACAGTATATACTCTACCTGTTCTCTTATGGTCAACCCCAGGGGTCAGATTCTTCAATTTCACTTTTTCATTTGAATAAATTCTTTAAATGCTACATATCACACAGAGAATCAGCATATCATCCGTGATGCAAAAGAGAAGAGGTCACTGTTTCAGTGTACCCATTGCTGTAGGGAATATATAGCTATGCTTTACAGTGCCCTGCACAGATTTAATGTTAGTCCATTGACCATTAAAAAGCTCAATTATAATGTCTCTGTTTTTATGTGGTGGCTTCCTCATTTCACCATGTTGATTTATCCCTACAGTTGAGGGGTGCACTACCCTTACTAAATCCAGTTTTGCTCATCTGCTGCAGCTTGGATGATTGAAAGGCCAGTCAACTCAAGATGGTTGACCTCATGCAGTTGCTTGTCTAATTGCATTTATGAAAAAGCACACGGGTGGGTTTCCTTATGGTCTCAGGACACCACAGAAGGCTTTTTGAAATGCTAATAAAGATGTCCCTGTCTTGTCTCTTTGTACTGTAATTGTAGTCAGACCAAGAGATGTCCCCTTGACTGTCAGCCACATCTTAGGACGCCATGCGTCTGCAGAGGTTTATGATGGCAGCCTTGTAATCATTACATGGCTTGGTGTGGCCAGCTGGCTTTGTAATTCTCAAAGCTGAAAAATACACTTTGAAAGGTACATTTATTGCAATCATGGGATTCTTTTCATTTAAAAGTGACTAATCATGCGGTTCTAACAGCTGTGGTAGAGACTGGAGTTACTTGGGAATGTGTTTACCACTTGTTTTCATGCAAATCTGTGCAGTTAGATGCTTCAGTCTCATTGCATTCATTTGTTCTTCATCAACCAACATTATTCTTGCTACATCTGTCTACACTATTAAAACATATAGGAAAAAATGGGCATTTTACAAAAGGCACGACTTGAGTGATTTTTGAAAATACTTGGGTAAGTTTTGGGCCATCAAAAGGATTTTATTTAACAGTTGATTGAATTGAATATTTGAAGTGTTTGGAATAGTTAATGAATCTTTACAATACTGTCCTTTTTTTTCTATGGGCTCAGCTCGGAGACTGGACGTGTAATGGACAATTCTGTCACCCTGTGTCGATGGGTAAGGCTGTCTTACTGGAGCAAATGCACAATTGCTGTAATCTGTCTTGAGCTTGTAGAAATAAGGGAAATGTCCCACAGTCAGAGGGATGTTCACAGCCCTGGAGGTGAAATACCACTAATCACCTGAAGAGCCATGTTCTGTTAAAGTGGACATGCGTCCACACCAAACTCTGCGTCCATTAGAGAACGTTGAGAATGAGAGGGAGCTAAACAGATTAGTTGTCTTTGATTGGACCACCGTGAACACTGCACAATAAATCACTGAGACATTGATTTGTGGACAGTTTCCCCTGTAATTTGACTCATAAATCAGGTTCAGTTAGGTTAGTCACACATGGTTGGATTAGGTAGGATTGGGATTGGCATTTTAAGTAAGAAAAAAGGTAACTGTATACAATACACTTAAGTTTCTTGATATTGCAGATTTGATTAGAAACACTATTCTTTTCTATACTGTAGTGCATATCCAAACACTTGACAACAAAACCTTTTTGTGCAATTTGTACACGACAGTAGATAACAACAAGCTGATGATATGTTAACATGATACAAACAACTCCAGGTAAAGGGTCTGGGTTTTGAGATGACTTCCTCTGAGATTTCTCCTACCACGCCAGTATAATAAAGGTGAGTTGAATTTTGTTTCTGGTGTGGTAGAAAGTAATTCTAGTGAAAACTGTTGTGAGAACCACACATGAAACGCAAAATTGAGTTATTTACAGAGTTTGTTTGTTTGTAACGCAGATCCCTATGACTCAGGAGATGTAAAAGTGCTTTGGGAACTGTTATGGTTGAAAAGCACTATATGGAGGAGTCCATTTACTCAATGTAATGCACCTGTTCTTAAAATGCCTCAAGTATAAAACAGCTTCTTCCTCTTTTGAAATGAATTTAGTTTGATGAAGCTGCAATCAACTGCAGTTTATGGGTCACTGGTAATTATGGCATTTTAGTCTCAGTTTTGTCATGCATACATTTTTATATCTCCTAGGTTAGTGGTCTTCTAGAGATATTAGGATACTGTTTTACTAATCAGGGGCTACATATGCATGCACTTTCTTGAATAAAACTGCATTAAAACAGTAATAATTATTATTTTCTTTCACATTATTGTTTAGTTTGTGTTGCTTGATGAAAAATGAAATACATTTCATCACAGATGTAGTTTTCAAAGATTATTTTTTATTTACTTTTATGCTTGTTTTTGTTGTGAAAGAAAAGGTCTTAAATGCAGACGTAATGGTTGATGCCTCTTTTCCTGCACCAGTGGACACTGAAGAATTAGGAAAAGAGTTTGGCCATGGCTTGGTGTTCCAATAAATTGCTTCTAACATTTTGTGAGGCATAATAGTACAGATGGTATAATGATAAGTTAGCCATCTCCGAGCTGTCTCTAAGAGGCAGCAAACTGTCAGTCTGTGCTTGGTACAGTTTGTTCACATTAGATAAATAAAATGCTTGACTGCTGCTGTGGCTCAGGATGTAGAGGATAAAGAGTGAAATGTCCATTCAGCCCCGCTCCTCCTGTCCTTGGGCAAGACACTGAACCTCAAGAGCTCCCAATAGAGGCCAGCACCCTGCATGGCAGCTCTGTTACCATCAGTTCCCAAAGCACTTTTTACAGATTGGCCTCACTTACCCATTACATACATACATTCACACACTGTTAAGGTTGAAAAGTGCTCTATAAGTGAATTCCATTTACCATTTGACCATAGTTGCCATTCCTATTAAGGAAGTGGTGAGCATCATAAATAGTAACGTTAGCATGTGCAGGCTATAATAAGGTATGATTGTAACATTAATATGACCATTCTAGTGCTACTAGTGCTGGGATGGATGCAAGAGAAACTGAAGCTATAATTAATCAAGAAATGTATGGCTAATTCAAATGCTACCTTGATACTTTGAAGTGGGACAATGTGTATCTGTCATGGCACCTAGAATGCTGGTTTGCCCTGGGTTTTTATTTTCTCTTAACAGAATAATTTGTGTCTGTAGTAGTGGCTGATGATCACAAACTGGAGGTTATCAACCTTTCTGTTTCCATATGTGAATACATTAAGGCAAGGCTATAAAACACCAGCTTTTCCACATCTAGGCAGACTGGTTTGAATGAAACAAGTGCTGAACAGGCCACAAAAAGAGCATCAGTATTTCTCTTTTTTATTAATTTGCCCTTAATCAGGTTCAGTGAAACCAAATGAGATGAACAGTTCAAGGACAAGGCACCTTCCAGAAAACTTCAAGTGGTTTTTTCATCTATTCCTCCGTTACCACAATATCAACCAGCTGTGGCTTTTGAATATCAAAATTATAACCTCTCTCCTTCTCCACTGTGTCATTATACAGTAGAACGGTCACAGGCTACACTTGTTCAAAGAGGCACACAAGCCTGCTTGGACTCTAATGGGGCCATGCTGAGGTCCCTCTCTTAAGGCTTGCTTTCTAGACTCAGGGTTCTACAATAAATCACTTTACTTGTTCTTTCTTTCTTTCTTTCTTTCTTTCTTTCTTTCTTTCTTTCTTTCTTTCTTTCTTTCTTTCTTTCTTTCTTTCTTTCTTTCCTTCTCAGCAATTATTGGATGGATTACCTTAAGACATTTATGGCCACCAGCCAAAAGATTTTAATTACTTTGTTGATTTCCTGACTTTTCCTCAAGTGCCACCAGATCGATATTTCTGGTTCAAAGTGAGGGGGCTTGGAGCAAAAATGTGCTGTGCATCCCCAACACACCCACGTTTCCAGAAACACACCAGTATTTCTACTAACTCCATTAAAGTTTGCTGCATGTCAGTTAAAATCGCAAAGTAATTGCTACACAGAAAACTTGCAATGCAGTTTTGAAAGATGAATAATAATCATTTTGATCATCTTCTGACTTTTCCTCTTGACCCATCCTCTGGTCACACTTTAAATTTGTCCATCACTTTGTTTTATGACCAAATATCTGAGAAACGGATGACATTCCCATCAGCCTCATCTGTACTTTGTTTAGTGATAGAACATGGTAAACATTAACACATTAGCATGTGAGCTATGTCATTGTGAATATGGTATGTCTTGAAACTTTTACCAAAGTGTGTTGAATCATACTTTTGGAATGACTTCATAAACAAAATGATTAGATAATTGATTATGTGTGAGAAACCTTTACAGAGCATCAGCATGCATTGCTGTCTGCCACAGTGTCCTTTCTGATACTACCACTGGGAGAAGCCCACATTTTCTAATCGTACACATTAGACCTATAGGCTTAACTGTTTTCAGAATTATTTCTCCACTGACAAATTGATAAATCCTTTTTTTCAAAATGTCTCCTCACTTTTTGCTATTAATTTCTTCAGAAAAAAACAAACTGATTACCTTACTATGCATACTGATCAAGTCTTAACATAAATAATGAAGACTTTATTGAGGAACCAAAATTGAAAAAACATTAAAGGAATAGTTTTGGGGAAGTTATTTGCTTATTTGCTATTTGCTGGATTGGAGCCCAGTCAACATATTGCATATCCAGCTGATTGCAGCTATAATTTGCCTCTTCCTTGTTCTCAACTTCCTCCTCTAAAGCACAGAGACACCCTTTACCATCTCCAACAACATAGAGGCAGATCCATGTGTCATACGCCCAGTATCTGACCCCTCCCCAGGCCTCTAGTCGTTTGTGTGGTTTTCTCACTCTTCTATAATTAGTTGCTCACTCCACCCTTCGTGTTATAAGTATTGTAAGTATTGCTGATATCCTCGTCAAATAAATTATAGTCTCTCATGCAGTTCTGGTCAGGTCATTTAGCTTTACTGTGTTTTTGTTTTATGTTCAACTTAAAACATGTTGCAGCGTGTTGAAAAAGTGTTTCTAGAGCCTGAACATCATATGACCTGCAGTACCAACTCTGACCACTACACCACAATTCCAGCACGGAACTGGTATTACAGTTTGCACCAAGTCTGATGGCCAGATCATAGCCAAATTGGGTAATAAATTTTTAGAGCTATACTGAAGTGGTTGGCTAGTGCCTGCATCTATAGTATCACATAAGGGGTCCACAAGACATCGGAACAAAAAGTGGCACATATGTCCAAAAAAATAAAGAACAGGTGTAGCGACCAAATAGAATGTTTATATTGGATGATTCTGCGGATAGACCATGATTTTGGCAAATGAACAGTGGTAAAGGGATGGTTAAGGTTGAGCAACTAAAACAGGTTTGGGGAAGACCCTGCTAGAGTTAATAAAAAGGCAAATATTAACTGGAGGTCAGGGCAGTACTCAAACTCTGGTCTCCCGCATGACAATTTGACATCTATCCCTCAGCCCCAATCTCCCCAGCCTTACATTCCAAGATACTGGAATATGTACTGTATATGATTGCAATATTGCTTCAGAAGTGTGTGACATTACAAAATGCTAATCTCTTTTTTATTCTGACTGAAAAAATCAAAAGATAAAGTATTTGGTCAGTTGCTGAAGGGCTACTTATGCTTATATATGCAGTTTACATTTGTGCATAAAAATATTTCACATTTTATCTGCAGAATGGAAACACGCCTAAAGATGTCTTGTAATCATTGACTGTGTTGTTAACTGCTCTCCTGTGTGCGTACAGTTGTGGTGTGAAGAGGACAATTAGCACTCAGCAAATGGTTTTTCTGTCAAATCATTCGACCCTAATCACAGTCTGTCCAAGAAAATATTAGGTTAGAGGGGGAAGTTGGGGTAAACTGAGGGGGTCTTTGGGTTTGCTGCCTTGTCAAAGTTCCTGCAGTTTGGCGTTGATGTTTGTCAAGAAGCCACACTCTATGAAACTTATTCCAATAAGCAGTGTTTAACAACTAGCCTAGTGTCCCTAGGAATTATGTTCAGATTAGACAATTCTAGATCTCTTGATTTACATCCAGTGCCAATGTTCAATGCCAATGCAGGAGGGTGCAGGGGTTGGGGTGGTGAATTGTAAATAAACATAAAAATAAAAATATATCTTTTAATTAACTCAAAGATCAAAGATCTGTCCTAACCTTATAGGTGTTTTGATTGCCTAACCAAAACAAAAAGTAATTTCTCCAGGAGCAGTTCATTCATTTGAATCTAGTCTTTATGCTAAAATAAGCTAGCATGCCACTGGCTATAGCCTTACATTTACAGTACAGACTTTAGAATGGTATTGATCTACTCATCTAACTCTCAAACAACCATCAACCATAATGTTTCCCCGACCTTAACCATACTTAAGTTACCACACGCAAATATTGTAGAAATCAAGAATTTCAAATATCTTAGGCATTGGATGTAAAAGAACAAAATAATATATATATATATATATATATTTTAAATGTAACGTGGAATAATCCATCAACATCCTTGTTTGGAGATAGGGTTGTTCAGTCAATCTGATTATTACTCTTGCATATTCTTCATTGTTGTTTATGTAGGAGTATTAATCTACTCTGATTTATTTGGCTTGAGTAGATAAGTGTCTTGTTTTATATGATGCTTTAAGGCACCAGTGGCAATGCAAGCTTTAATCCAGCCAAGCTAATCAAGATTTATGAAACAAACCCGCAAAGGAAAATAAAATGAAAACAACCCCACCCACCTATCATATATCATTACCATCATTAATGAGAAGTTCCTGCAGATGATATTTCTGGACTCCATGCAAAGCATAAATTGGATTTCTAAGTAATCCATGGCTGCAAGGTTTAATTAGGCTAACCACAACGGTGAGTGAGCTCATTGGACGTAGCTTTATTTTTGGAGATGATGAAAAGTGCTGCTTCAGCAACAGGTCCTGCTCCCTGGGGTTTGCAACCACGTTTGTTCAGTCATGCCCACTGACTGCAAACTACGTGCTCAGACCCTAGTCAGCTGAGTAATTTAGAAGCAGGGGTTTAACCTGCTCCAAATTTAGGCCTGAACCAGCAAAGCTAAGATCCAGATCCAACCACACACACTTGGTCTGCAGATGGTCAAGATGTCAGGCCTGAAACAGACTGAGGTTGACTGCATGGGATGACAAGTCATATGTAGTTTATTCAGTAAGTATACCTGAAGAAATCTAATGTTATTTTGTTTATAGAGTGACTCCAGGATTTATCATGTTGGATTATAAGGCAAAATTTAACATCCTACTGAAATCACAAAAGTCATCCTTTTTATACATGTAGGAGGAACATTTTTCTTTTAATTATTCATTATTAAAAAGGAAGAAAGAAATTAGAAAGATTCTTGGAGAAAATAACAAATGCCTTCTTCCTTAGCCTCTAAGTGGGTGAGACGGTGTATGTGTTTGATTGACAGCTGAGCTGATAGATATGTTTCTTTACATTGCGTCTGGATTCTTCTAACTGTAGCTTACAAGCCAAGAACAGACAGTGTTTTGTCAGCAATTGCATTCAAGAATAACAACCAGAACAATGATAATCTACATCGACTAATCTTGACATCTGTTACCAACATATCACTTTTTTTTTACTGCCTACAACTTTACTTTTTAGAGTAGCTGTTCTCATTATTCAGTTGAACTTCAGTACATGCAGCCAAGTGAAAAACACAGAAGATGGGGGGTCAAAAAGCTACACAAAGTACAGCTGAGGCAGATGGGAATGTCATTTGATTTGCAGTATTGGACAAATTCAAAATGTGATCTGATGATGTCCCTAGATAAAAAGTCAGAGGTCATCAAAGTAACTACAATAAAGCCTGAGGGGAACACGAACATCTGCACCAAATGTCATGGCAATCCATCCAATATTTGTAATTTTACTCAAATCCACAAATGTCAACCTAACTGGATGAAAAATCAGCGGATCCCCAAAGTCAGTAGGATTCCTCCTCTCAGAACCATAGATTTCTGTACAAAATGTCACAGCAATCCATCCAATTCTTAGTAAAATATGTCAGTGTAAACCAAAGAGGTGGACCAAACAATTTGTATCATGGTGATTTTTCTGTTTTGACAAGAAATAAAAGTTTTTTTCCAGTATCTGTATTCAATTAGAATTTTCTGTTTATAAGTGGTGTGTTCAACTGGAGTTTTGAGATACAATTTGCTATTATTGTATAATACAAATAAGATTCTGGGTAAATTCTTAATCTGGGTGTGATAAGACAATGATTTCAAATTGGACAGATTAATTCAGTGGTCAAAAGCAGCTTTTATCAACTAAGGTTACTACAAAGTCGTTTTTATCTCGTAATGATTTTGAGAGGGTTATACATGCTTTTATCTCTTCTAGACTTGACTACTGCAATGCCCTTTATGTTGGTCCAAAATGCAGCAGCTCGCCTTTTAACATGTACACGTAAGCGAGAACATATCTCACCCATACTGGCCTCTCTTCGCTGGCTCCCTGTAAGGTTTAGGATTGATTTCAAAATCCTACTGATGGCGTACAAATCGTTAAATGCCATCACTCCAGCCTACCTCTCAGACCTTCTACAACTTCACGTACCATCAAGATCACTCCGGTCTGCCCAACAGTTGTTTTTAGATGTTCCTGGGGCTAAGTTGAAACAAAGGGGAGATCGGGCTTTTTCCGTTGCAGCCCCTAAACTATGGAACAAGTTGCCCCTTCATGTGAGACTGGCCCCAACACTATTGGCTTTTAAATCGCGTTTAAAAACAAATTTTTACTCTTTGGCTTTTAATTCAGCGTGATTGCGTTTCCACTGTCCTTACTGTTATTATTTATTGGATTTTTTTTTTACTCTGTGCTTCTGATTACTCGTATTTATTCTATTTGTTGTGTACAGCACTTTGGTCAACTATTGTTGTTTTTAAATGTGCTCTATAAATAAATTTGACTTGACTTGACTTGGCTAGATTGCTGCCGAGACCATGGATCAGTAGGAAGCGCACCTTTTTCTGATTGCTGACTCAAAACTCTGCCTATACCTTTGAGTAGAAGTAACTTTATCAGTCTTCTAGCAGAGTCCAGAGCTCTCATCTCAGCTTGGACATCACAAATGTGTAGCAACAGCCTATTAAGTTGCCGTGGCAATGTGAGAGCAGCAGAACACTTTGGCTTCTTGAGATGAAGCCAAAAAGTGTTAAGCAGTGGAGCAGCCACACCCTGCACCACTGCCCACTGTACCAGCTGCCTGCAGACTGTGCCAGGGCAGCTGGGAGGGCAAATCCCTGACTGTGGTAGATAAATAAAACCAGGCAAAACCCCTCATCTCCTCTCACTCTTTAAATATGCTGCTCAGTAGTTAAGCAGTGATGATCCCTCCCTGTGGAGTTGGATCTATTCTGTTATTCCTCCCCGTTGTCAGGACACAAGCTCAGCTATGGTGGCAGTCATGCAAGTAGCTGTAGGTTTTCCTGAATTTTGCTTTCATCGCTAAGTTCCAATACACTTGAGACCATATATTAAATCATTTTTAATTGAAGTGCTTACAGAACATGCTTTTTATCCAAAGTTTAAAAACTCATCCTGTGATGAGTTATTTTGTGATAACATAATTATCACATTTTACTTTTAGTTGTTTTGTTTTTTTCCCCAAGCAGGCAGCAAGCATTGTTTTTTATATTAATGTATTTAACGAATATAACCGATGCCATGAGACAATGTACATCAATGTCTCATTTCAAATAAATTATAATAGAACTAACCAAATACAAGGACACCAGAAACCAACCCTTCTTCTTCAACATGATGATTAATCAGAATAAGAATTATTTGCCAAGTTTATTGCCAAGTAAGTATTCACAAACGAGGAATTTGTTGTGGTGCGTGGGTGCCAACAAGAGCAATATATACAGAAAAATAAAAAAGATTAAATAAAACCAAAATAGAAAATATACAATAATAACAAAAGAAAAAAAAGAGGAAGACCTCCAGCCTCCGGTTCATGTGTGGCTTTATCAATCATTTCTGATTAAAGCAGAAAACTCAGAACATAATAACATAGTCCATCCACTGATCGTCTGATTGGGTATTTGTGATGCAGGTTTGGTGTTTTACAAGTTAAACTTTAGATTCAAAGTTAAGCATCAATAAAAGATATTTGATATTTCTATAATAATACTACAAGTGTGTAGACACGAGACCCTGCACCAGGTTCCATTCACTAAAGGACCGATTTAATATATTTAGCAGTTATTCCTCCTTCAGTTCATATAATATTACTTATAGTAGGTGATCATAAGGTTACTTATCTGCATCTGCTGCGTTTTCTTGTCTGGTATCAATAATGATTCTTATTTTATCTTGTATGGAATGTGTGTTAAAGTGTTTTATATTTTGTCTGTGCAGCTCCGTGAGGAGGAAGAAAGAAGCAGAGTGAGAGGTCTGTCCGGGGCGACGCTCTGACAGGATTAACTCTCGCAACACGAGATGAGATTGAATTTCAATGAAGTGAAACACGTGAGAAAATGACACAGAGTTAAATGAAGCAAAGCCCCCCCCTCGCACACTTACACACACACACACACACACACACACTCATATGCACACACATACACACACACACATACTCACACACACACACTCATATAGGCATGCACGCGCACACACACTCACACGCACATACTCTCACACACACACACACACACACACACACACACTCATATGCACACACACATACTCACACACACACACTCATATACGCACGCACGCGCACACACACACACACACATACGTGCACACACACTCACACGCACATACTCACACACACACACACACACATGCACACACACATACACTCACACACTCATATGCACACGCACGCACGCACACTCAAACACTCACACACTCACACACACACACACACACACACACACTCTGCAGGAAACAGAAACCAGTGAGCTGACAGGAAGTGATGAGCAGACCTCGGTGGCGCTCCAGTTCACGCAGCTCTGATGCTTTATTGATTTCCGCAGCGATCTCGTGAAATGTATGAAGAAAAAGGATCATTATGTTGATTCGTTAACCAGCCGACGGCTCCAAGAGTCTGAGCGTCCTTCAGAAGTCTCCTGCACCTCAAGCAGGACCATTTTCATCCAGACTCGTCATCTGCTGAGGCTTCAGCTCATCTCTGATTGGCTCGTCGTAGCATGTGACCTCTGACCCGCACACATAACCTCAACCGAGGTTTAAGGTGGTTTTATTGTATCGTGGAGGAAACGAGTCGTCAGTGTTATCATCCTTCACTGTTCCTTCATCACCATCAACACACTCACTGCGCTTTATTTACACTCTGCTGCCACAAACACTAACAATACTATATTATACTATATTATAATACTGTAATTCTCTAATAAGATAAATACAGAATAACAGCAGACAGAGTTTAACAACTATATGGTAAAAGATTCTCAGATGTTAATGAATGGAAGTTAACGGCTGCCTGAAAGCATCAATGAAAGGATGTTGGTTCTTAAATCATTAGCGAGAGCTTCACTTTGAGCTGTTTCAACTCTTCTGCTTCATCTTCATTCCACCTTAAATGGAACATGAGGAGTTTAAGTGGGAGTTAAGGTGGACTGGTGAAGACTATACTAAAGGCTCCGTGATGACCTGCTGTCATTTCAGGTGCTGTGGTTTCTGGTCGTGGCGTTGCCATGACGCCGGCCGGCTGCAGATGAACGCTCGGGCCGAACCGACCCCTTAGTGTCTGCTAATGTTGGGTAACCCGGAGGCAAATTATAACCCTGAGCAAACAGCCGCAGACAAGTGAATAGGAAGCTGCTGCTCCCAGAATGCAACAGCAGATTGATGAAGGTGGAGGCTGCATTCAGGAGGCTGATTCACGACCACGTTCCTTTAGATTAAAACCTTCCTGAACAACAACACGGGAAGATCTTCATCACAACAGACACAAGAGACAATAACCTGCATTCAATCAGGATCATGTCTGTGTGCAGAGGAGGAGGAGGAGCAGGAGGAGGGGGAGGAGGAGAAGGGGGAAGGGGAGGAGCAGGAGCAGGAGGAGGAGCGGGAGGAGTATATTTGTACATTTTATATCTATATATATGAAAGTATATTTAAGTGTATATATATATATATATATATATACTAATATATATATTATTATACTAATATTGGTCAAATTTACAGGCAGAATTTGTGATAAACATCTCTAACAGACAGTCTGAGGGGGCAAGCGAGC
>JAVQJL010063716.1:0-50808 GCA_036024295.1 Nannoperca obscura | reverse complement strand
CCCCCCCCCCCCCCCCCCCCCCCCCCCCCCCCCCACACAAACAGACTTGGTAAGCTGCCGAGAAATACTCCTAATGTTGTGCGTTTAAAACCAGGCGTGTTGTTAGTCACATGCATGGTTTCGGTCTATGTTGCAAAGAGGCACGCAATTGTGTTGGGGAGGGGGGAAGCAGGCGGGATAGAGGAGTAACGTTACTACGTGTGCGCTGCAGCCTGCGGCCGCTGTCGAGTCCTCCGCCTGGGCTGGAGGGAGGAATCCCGGGCTGGCGCTGCAGCTCCGCCTGTCGTGGGCGAGGGTTTATTTTGGAAGTTCCGCCTTTTTGGGATTTGTAATGACGGCTGCATGCAGCGATTGGTCGAAATGTCCACAAAGGGGCGGGACACAGGTGCAGAGGTAGACTCCCTCCTACAAAGTCACGTGTTACCAAACTCCAGGAAGTAGCTAGTTCTGTAGATCGATAGATTGATGGACAGGACGCTCAATCTCTAAATATACCCAGTGATAGTGCCTGGGAATGTGTTAGTGCAAGTCAAGTCTGAACTGTGCGTTTTGTTATACTGATATTCAAAAAGTGCTTTGTTGATGCGATGCTGAAAGTAACTATACAGTGAATCTATGTGCAGGTATGCAATATACACAAGAAATCCCAGGTTCAATGTGCATTAGTTCACTTTTGGTAAACTGATTCCCATAAAGTGTTTTTATTTATTACACCAATACATTACAACGCAATATTTTGACTCTAAATGCAATTGTGTTCATAAAATTACCACAAACTACCTGGCACACAGAAAACCTGGGGCCATGTAATATTCCAGTATAGGAGTACTTTTTGTTTTGGGAGTCTTTGTGCAAAATATTATGAAGATGTTATCAGTGTGCTGTGTGCACTGTACTTGATGGAAACTTGGAGGGAACAGGGACAATCAGAGCATGAATATATACACACAGTACAAAAAATCCCAGTGGTTGTGGTGGAAAGTATTTATTCAATATTCATTATTGAATGAACAGAGAAATACATACATGTATGTTGCCAGTTTGTCTTTAAGGGGAAAACAGAGCCTGATGCTTCATTGTCAGTGGAAAAATCTGCTCACCTAAGCAATACACTGATTACAATCACCTGACTACAATTATTAGTTATTACTTTGGGTATTAATGTGTGTGTGTGTACTGGGGGAGAAGGCAAAAGGTGTTTTTCCAATCAAGTTATGATGTGTATTCAAACATACATTTCATACATTATTGCTCACCGTACATAATACAATATGTTTTATATTTACTGAAATACAAAAAAGGGGGTTGCAGGACTAGTTAAATAAATATATGCAGACAAAGAGGAATGTCAATTCTTCAGTGGTCAAAAAAAAAAACAATTTGAAGACATGACAACACACATTTGCATTGCCTGGGGTCTTACAGCACAATCATAGTTACCTACAATTATTTATACATTACTGGCCACACAGTTAGCGGGACTCTTCTCACTGCTCTGCTGGCATTGTCGCTCTTCAAGTCAAAATGGGCGTGCTTGGTAGCTGTGCTATAAATCCTTGATTGACAGTTCAGATTCACAGCCCAGGACAGTCGCCCCGCCCCTTTGTGGAGCCTCTGAACGAACTGACCAATGGCGTCGTCCGGGGGCGGGGCTACCTCTGAAAACCCCGCCTCCCTCCAGAGCTAACCGAACGGAGATTGTTTTCCTCTCTCGGGGAGATTTCTACTTTGCAGACTCCAGCTTGAATTGTTTATTTTAAAATCACACGCCACTGATAAGTTGCTTTTAGCACACACGTCACTTTGGTATCTCTGCTAGCCAGAGGTGTAGCGGTTCACCCACAAATAACGGATTATCAAAGCATCATTTGGGATCTTCAGCTATTTAGGAGAGGGGTGAGTTCAGCTGAATTCATTCAGCAAGCTAACACAGCTAGCTACATACCTACCGTTAGCAGACGTTTTAAGTGAATCGCACAAGGAATCGATGTTTCTTTGCATGTCACTCACTCGTAACTAGACCTGATATGCATACTCGATAGCTAATGCTCGCTTCAGATAGCCTGTTTCAGCAGCAGCACACCAAATCGCTAATGGTTAGCTGCATGTGCTTCCCTGCTAGCCCCTGACGGTGCTCGGTGTCGGGCTACTCATGTTGTTTACATTAGCTATCAGCTAACTGGCAACTCACAGCCCCTGCCGACAAAATAAGTTCTCTGCGTAGTTATTTAAAAAAAACGCAGTCGTATACTTTTAACATGGGTTCGCATTCAGGCGGCTAACAAGTCGGCTACTTTTCGTGCTTACCTGCTTGAAATGGAGTGTAATTTGCTGCACTCCTGCGCCACGCTCTAAATGGCGGGCGTGGGGAAAGCGTCGTGCTGTAACTCGAGGTCGGTGCCTGTGTTGCCAGGCCATAAAGGGGACGGTGAATCGCTGTTGTCGGCTAACGGCTGTTAGCACGAAGCTAGCAGACATAACTGTATTTGCCGCGGCGTGACTAACAGTGAAGTTACGGTGTCTAATAAATACTGCAGCCTCGCTTTCTTTGGCCGCGGCTGTAAAAGCGAGGGGGGGGGGGGGGTTGTAGGTGAACAGCTCCACTGTCGGAAGACCGAGCGGCACTTAGTACACGGGCACTTCAGTTTCACAGCCATTGTGTCACTTTTGCTCGATGTTTGGGGTTTGAACGGTCATTTATTCGCCCCCGTCGGGTTTCCAGCTTTGTCTTTCCATAACGCCATTCATTCAGATGCTCAGCAGTTGTTGCTGTCTTGAGGAAGTTGTGAATGGCACACTGACTCCCACGTTCCCACAGCACCTGTTTGTTGCATCGGTGACGTAGCCTGTCTGTATTTCATTGGCTACGGGGACTGCGAGTTTTACATTTAGTACATGTTAACATTTAGGTGCACTTAAGATGTGCTTCTTGCTTTTAGCACCGAGCGAGCGCCTCACTTCGTTGACGGTATAAGAAAGGCGCTGTGGGGGAAATGATAGAACATTTGTGCGCAGCATTGTGCAGTATACACCAGTTCTTTATCATATATTAACCCACACGCTGTTTGTTGAGATTTGATTCAACTTTAAACACCAATTTTTAATGAATGAAACTGTTCATTATAACAAGAAGGGTGGAATGTATGAAAGTTAATAATCCCATGATATTTTAATGGGTCTTTCTGAGAGTTTTTCCGCTTTATCAAATCAAATTTAACTTTATTATCTACATAGTATTATTTATACAACATAAAACAACCAAGACAGTCCATGAAAGCTGTACATGTTGTTTCTGGGTGCTCTGTCGTGTACGTTCTGGAACCGCATCTGCTTATTTTTACCTAAATGCCCCCTCCGATCTGCTCGTGCACACACGCAGTTTTGTCATTTTCTTGCTGTTGCTCAGCCATCCCTGCGATAGTCCTTTGGTGACGCAGCCGCTCTGTTGTTACGTATGCAGCAGGATGGAGCTTCAGGTTTCGGTGCTGATCAGTACAACTCTGTGCTTGGAGGGGCTCGGGACAGCAGCAAGTTCGAAATGAAAGCGTAATCAGACACTTGAAGTCAGTCTAGTACAATGACACGCACGGACATACTCTTCTGTCAGCGTGACCTTCGCGTAGTTCCCGAAAAAGACATTCCTGAAGTATAACACACATTAAAACTGACAAAGGTAGTAAAATCAGTACTGTTCCAACTAGTCGGAGGTGGTGTCCATACAATCATTTCTTCCGAAGCAAAACATCAGAAGTGGCTAGCTGGCACTGTGTGTATCCATAAATTCACAGCAAAAAAGTGTTGCCATATGTTCCTCAACAAACTGTTGAATGATGTCAAGGGGCTGATTTAATGGATGCTGATCACTTGACAGATCTGCCAGTATGAAATAGAGTCCATATGCTCTTTATTCCCAGGTCTCTCAGCTCTTACAAGAATGAGTTCATAATGAAGCGGCGACTGGAGGATCAGGAAACGGTTTTTGCTTCTCAGCAGCGGCGCCTCGCTGGCAACGCGGAGGCTTTCCAGCATCGTGTCCTGGCCCCTGCTCCGGCCCCGGCTGTGTATGAGGCCGTGCCTGACAACATGCAGCCCACAGCAGGCGTCCAGTACTCCGTCCCCCAGGGATACCAGGTATGCTCTGCGTGTCTACTGCAGATTTGTTTTAAGCTTACTGTGTTTTAGAGTTTAAACTGGGTCTAATACAGCAGTTTTACTCACCTGTCACTCATAACATAATTTAACCGCAGTCAGTTTGTGGTGCCTGTCAGATACAGAGACCGAAGCTCTGTTTTTCTTTCTCTAAGCAGTCAGTGCATCTCACTTTTTATCAGATAGCCTTTGTACTAGAATTTGCTATTTGCCGCCATCGCTATAAGTGTGTCTGCTTTCCCAGGTTCCCACCGTGGCCCAGAACAGTGGCGGGCACGGGCACACTCCCAGCCCAGCCGTCCATGGCGGGTCGCACCACCACAGCCCGGCAGTCCAGTCCCATGGGCCCTCAGTGATGTCAGGGCACGGCCACACGGCTGCTCCTCAAGCCTCTGCACAGGGCCAGCAGCAGTTCCAGAGGCTCAAGGTTAGTCAGCCCGGTTTATTTTGACAGGATCTTATAGTTGTCACATCCCACGTGAGTCAGAGTTTTTGTGCCAAAGAAGTTATAAAATAAATATACAGACATTATTAGAGGTTTTTAGAAACATTTGTGTATTTTTAGCCCATTGAATGTTTAGTTGAGTTGTTTGTTGGTAGTTTGAGCACATTTTCTGGGTTCATCTTGGTTCACAGGGAGGCATTTAACCAAAAGTATTAAGTATGTTTATAGTAAAGAACATTTAATGAAATTCAGAATTATTTACTACTTTACTCCCACTGTCTCTCTTACTGTAAAATGTTTGGTGTTAAATGTCGGAATCGGGGCACTGCTGCCAAAACAGATTGGCAGATTGATGAAAGTGACTCTCCCTCTTCCCTGTCCCTAAGGTGGAAGATGCTTTGTCCTACTTGGACCAAGTGAAACTGCAGTTTGGCAACCAGCCTCAGGTCTACAATGACTTCCTGGATATAATGAAAGAGTTCAAGTCTCAAAGGTGAGGCCACTGTTGGATTTAACAGAAAAACACTGCTAGTTGTTAAGGATGCACATCCTAAAGTCGGCACATGGTTCAATTCATTTGCACAATACAGTACCAATACTTTTACTACTACTACTACTACTAATAATAATAATAATAATAACTGCTTGTTTGCAACTTGCAGAAGGATCAACTAATATTTGGTCCACAAACTTCATTCAGATCTTTTGCGAGGTACTAATTATTATTTGACCAGAAGGATTCCCACGTGTCCCAAAAAACATGAAAAGTCTTTCAATCCTTTTTGCCCTCACAAACATAATAAATAAATAAAAGCACATTTTCATTGTCCCCATCTGCTGAGAACTATCTATCCCTGTCACAGATGGCAGCTACACGCTGGCATTTGTTCAGAACAATCTAAAGTTCAAAGGGTACGAGCTGCTCTTGCTTAGGTAAAAACTCTTAATGCCCCACAGCGTTGGCAGCTTTGGAATGCACTCACATTTGATGCAAGACAGTTCTTTCTTTATTGGTTTATTTGTGAGGAACAAGTTGACAGTTTGCTTTGTGCTGAGTACGTGTTCATTTCCAACATCGGTCTCCTTGATGGACATTGATAGTTCAGTCATTCCCTTCCCTCACCAGCAAAACTTAACAGACAATCAAACTTATATTTGTTGAGTCAGAGTTATTCGTGTAACTATTGTTGCAGCAATAAAAGAGCTTGTTTGGCTTGTGTCTCTGTTATGTTTATAAGTAAAGGGATAAACAGGACGACAGGCAGGGCGGATTTGAATTTATTCTGTCTCTTTTTGTTCTTCCAGTATTGACACCCCTGGGGTCATCAGCAGAGTGTCGCAGCTCTTCAAAGGTCACCCCGACCTCATCATGGGCTTCAACACCTTCCTGCCACCTGGCTACAAGATCGAGGTCCAGAACCACGACCTGGTCAACGTGACCACGCCTGGTCAAATCCACCACATCACCCCGCATGGCATTTCAGTCCAGAACATCCCCATAACAGGAGCAGCTACCCAACATCAGGCCCAGCTCCCGGCCGCTGCCACTGCCGCCACCACCGCCGCTCCGCCCCTTCTGACACAGCCCACCCCTGCCAAGATGAGCAAGGTGAGTGACTGATGGACGCCTTGCTCGAGTAAAACACCACATTTAAGTGTTTTGTGGCACTTACTGTGGCGAAACCCTTTAACGTGTGTCCTTTCCCAGCCTCTTCAGCCCCAGGCGTTGACATCAAGCAGTCAGAGCAATCCGTCCATCCCTGCGTACACCTCTCCTCGCTCCCCGCCGACGCAGCTCCACCCGCCACTCAGCGGGACCCCCACTGGGCCACCCATTTTGAACAACCAGCCCGTGGAGTTCAACCACGCCATCAACTACGTTAACAAGATCAAGAACCGCTTCCAGTGCCAGCCCGACATCTACAAAGCCTTCCTGGAGATCCTCCACACGTACCAGGTCAGTGGCCGCAATTTGAGACGCCACGTAGCCTTTAAATGAAATATACGGCGCCCTGGTGATTCGTGTTGATCCGGAGGGTTTTCTCGGGTGGGAGGAGAGGGGGTGTTGCACGCAGACACACTCGAGGTTTACTACACCAATTCTACTAGAACCATCTCTCCCAGCATGCAACAGAGGTAGTCAGAGCTACTGAAGCCACTAAGAAGGAATAAATCTTGTTTGTGCGCAGCATCGGTTTTCCACCAGCATTTATTAGTCTTGCATATGCTAATGCTAATGCTACCAGCAACTACGTGTGAGAGGCACAAACTAGGGCTACAGTCAGCCAGTGGTCTGCTATTTATACTCGACACAGCAGCTGACATACTAAATAGACCTCAGAGTCTTGCCTATTTCCTCACAGTTGGGGAGGGGCCACAGGGTTTGGTTGAGCTGAACTTTTAAATCCAAGCAGACACATACAGGCTGATACAACAGCAGAAAAAGCAATATGTGTTTTGTTGGAAAAGTCACATTTATTAACTTCATATGCCAACAAGAAGCAGAAGCTTGGGCGGGGGGGGGGGCTAAATGTCTGTGATTTGGTTAAAGAGTAGTTGTGGTGAATATAACTTTTTCTCCCACTTTCCCAGAGTCAGAAACTAATAAATGCCTTAGGACAGACCTTCATTTGCGTGTTCACTAAGTTTAAAATAAACTTGTGTTTGTCCATTACAGAAGGAGCAGCGTAACGCTAAGGAGGCGGGTGGGAACTACACGCCGTCTCTGACGGAGCAGGAGGTGTACGCTCAGGTGGCCCGGCTCTTCAAGAACCAGGAGGACCTGCTGTCAGAGTTTGGGCAGTTTCTCCCTGACGCCAACAGTTCAGTGGTGAGGAGAGTCATGGTATATTATTTATTTATTTTTATATTTTTATTCAGTCTTATTTAAATACTTTTCGTTATATTATACGATTTTCTTCAATGCAGCGTCTTCTGGAGATCAGTGTTGAGCAGAGCTCATTCGTGTGTTAACCAGTCTTGTCCTCTACTGCCCATAGCTGCTAAGTAAGACCACAGCCGAGAAGGCAGAGTCTGTACGGAACGACCACGGCGGTACCGCCAAAAAGCTGCAGCTCAACAACAAACAGAGGCCCAACCAGAACGGCTGCCAGATCCGTCGTCACCCAACCCCGGGGACCACACCCCCCGTCAAGGTGCACACATGCATTCTCACGTACCGCCGGTGCTTTAGTCGACCCCTGTCCCCCCTTTTTTAAATTTCCTTGATTCACAACTGCTATTGCTTGCATTTTGTTTTTGTAATTATTGTCTTCTCGTTGCTACTTAATGCTGCAGAAGAAGCCCAAGTTACTGAATTTGAAAGATTCCTCAGTGGTGGAGGCCGGCAAGCATGGAGTCGGAACAGAATCTCTGTTCTTTGAGAAGGTGCGTATTTAGTAGCAAACAGGCGTTAAATAAACAGATATGAAGGAATAATATGCAGACAATCCTCAGGTTTTAGGGTGTATTATCAAGAATTCCTCTTAACCCCAGGCACTAATACTGTCTGTACTAATGTTGATTGTTTTATAAAATATATGTTGGGTGCTAATCTAATTTTAACATGTAACATTTGAAAATAGTGAAATATGTAAGACTTTGTAATATGATTTAAAGATATCTACAGCTGAGTCATGCAAAAGTATTGTTGTAATTTTACATACCCCCGCTCACATGCTGTTCTTCTGTTTGTTTCTCACCACAGGTCCGCAAAGCCTTGCGAAGTGCAGAGGCCTACGACAACTTCTTGCGGTGTCTGGTCATCTTTAATCAGGAGGTGATCTCCAGGGCTGAACTAGTGCAGCTGGTGCTGCCCTTTTTAGGGTGAGGACTCAGGTGTCTTTCCTGGATATAAATGTTTGTTTTTTTGTTTAGTTTTTTACAGTACAGTACATGTGTATCATACGTGTGTTTTATACATGTGTGTGTCTATACATCATGTTACACAGAAAATTCCCAGAGCTGTTCAACTGGTTTAAAAACTTCCTGGGATATCGGGAAATATCCCACATCGAAACGTACCCCAAGGAACGGGCCACCGAGGGCATCGCCATGGAGATAGATTATGCTTCCTGTAAGAGACTAGGCTCCAGTTACAGAGCCCTGCCCAAAAGCTACCAGCAGCCCAAGTGCACCGGCAGAACTCCACTTTGTAAAGAGGTAAGAGCGACTCTGGGACAGTTAAGAGGGAAACACAATGTTTTAGAAAATGCCATAAACTGTGGGATATAATTATGTTTCTGATTATTACACTCCACTTGTCTTATCCCTATCCAGTCAATAAATATATCCAACACATTTAACAAAAATGTGTAGTGCTAGTCGGATGCTTTTTGAAGCCTTTTAGATCAATAAGTGCTTAAAGCTACCAGTCAGTGCCTCGCTTGACTTCAACTCTGCATTAATAAGAGTGTGGACCGTGTAAATATGACGGTGTTTGTCTCTGCCGTGTCCAGGTCTTAAATGACACCTGGGTCTCCTTCCCCTCCTGGTCCGAGGACTCCACGTTCGTCAGCTCCAAGAAGACTCAGTACGAGGAGCACATCTACAGATGTGAGGACGAGCGCTTTGAGGTGAGCGGGGACACACAACAATACCCCGGGACAAAACATTTTTTATTCCAGTAGATGTAACATAATACACTTAACAAAGTAAAGGACACACACACACACACAACATTGCATATTAGAACCTCTGTGTTTTCTTTCCCACAGTTGGATGTGGTGCTGGAGACCAACCTGGCTACCATCAGAGTCCTGGAGACGGTGCAGCGGAAGCTGTCCCGCATGTCTGCGGAGGAGCAGGCCAAGTTCCGCCTGGACAACACGCTGGGCGGCTCGTCGGAGGTCGTGCACCGCAAGGCCATCCAGAGGATATACGGAGACAAGGCACCCGACATCATCGATGGCCTGAAGAAAAACCCAGCGGTTTCTGTCCCCATCGTGTTAAAGAGGTGGGAGTGGAACCAGCTGCTGAATGATGTTATCTAAAACTAAAGTTTTAATTCTTTTAATTCCTTAATAATTTAATCTATCTTTGTTTTGGAGTACTTTTTTAATAGAGATATTGTTCTTTATAGCTGCAACGATTAGTCAATTGAAGGGAAAATAACCACCACCTATTATAAGTTTGTCATTTTTCAAGCATAAATGTCAAACATTTTCTGGTTCCTGCTTCTGAAATGTGAGGATTTCCTGCTTGTCTTTGTTATTTATGGCAGTAAATGAAGAGTCTTTGGGTTTTGGACTGTTGGTCGGACAAAAGACACACTATGAGGACGTCAGTGTGGGCTCTGGAAATTGTGATAAGCTTTTTTCACAATTTGTTTTGCATTTTCTAAACTAAATATGAATTGACAGCGATAACACTCGTTAGTTGCAGCCTTTGTTCTTTACTAAGACAGGTTTAAACATGTGGTATGGACAAGCATCAGTAAGGTGCACACATGCTTAAACACCAACTCTGTTTATACAATGCAGCAAACGTGCCTACACCAGCTTCTTTTGGGCCCAGCCTGAGGCTAATCCACACAGGGAAGGAAAAGCCAATATGATGCTGGAGTGGTGGATTTAAAAATGGCTCTCTGGGTCTGTCTGAAATGCTGCAGCAGAAGGTTCTGTCTTGTGATGATGTGAAGTAACAAAAGCGACGCGTGTGAAAGTGTGAAAGTTGCAGATTGTGTGTGTGTGTGTGTGTGTGTGTGTGTGTGTGTGCGCGCGCACATTTCTTGACGTTGCCTTCTTGTCTCACCAGACTAAAGACCAAGGAGGAGGAGTGGCGGGAAGCCCAACGAGGCTTCAACAAGATCTGGAGGGAGCAGAACGAAAAGTATTACCTCAAGTCTCTCGACCATCAAGGCATCAACTTCAAACAGAATGACACCAAAGTGCTTCGATCCAAGTCCCTGCTGAATGAAATTGAAAGCATTTATGATGAGGTATTTACCATATAACACAAAGTATGGAATAAAACATTCATTTGTGCTGTTGTTAGCATTTTGGCAGTGTTAAAATGTTTTAGGAAACGATCTAGAAATAGAACAATCTTATAATCTGTGCTTTGTTTTTGCTATGCAGCGCCAGGAGCAGGCGTCTGAGGAGAACGCCACTCCACCCACAGGCCCCCACCTGACGCTGGCGTACGAGGACAGCCAGATCCTGGAGGACGCAGCAGCGCTCATCATCCACCACGTCAAGCGGCAGACGAGCATTCAGAAGGAGGACAAATACAAGATCAAACAGATCATCTACCACTTCATCCCCGACATGCTGTTCTCGCAGCGCGGCGAGCTTTCCGATGTGGAGGAGGAGGAGGAGGAAGAGGAGATGGATCTGGAGGAAGGCGCGTCCAGGAAGCACAACGGCGTCCCCGGCAGCGGGAGCCCCTCCAAGTCCAAGCTGCTGTTCAGCAACACGGCGGCGCAGAAGCTGCGCGGCTGCGACGACGCCTACAACCTCTTCTATGTCAACAACAACTGGTACATCTTCCTGCGGCTGCACCAGACGCTGTGCTCGCGCCTGCTGCGGCTGTACGGGCAGGCGGAGCGGCAGATCGAAGAAGAGGTCAGAGAACGAGACTGGGAAAGGGAAGTCCTGGGGACGAAGAAGGAGAAGAACGACAATCCAGCCGTCCAGCTGAGACTGAAGGAGCCCAGTGAGTAACAACAGACAGACCCTCGCGTGGTTTCTCTGTTCTTCATTAACTGTATTGTGTTCGTCTCCTATTGACGACGGAGCACAAATCCTCTGTTTCCACTGACTGACTAACAACTCTGCACTCTGACACGTAGTTCACATTCCTCTTTTTTCTAGAGAAAATCTGAAAACAATTTAAAAAATGTTTGTTGGCTTATTGCAAACAATGGACATTGCAAGAGAAGGAGATCAGCAGTTACTGAAACTGATTAAACGACAAATATTGACCAACAAAAAAAAAGCGAGGAAAGAAACTGAAGCTTGTTGCAAGTACACAAACCTAGGACGCATTCCAATACGCACATCAACTACTATTTAGCATGCCAAAAAAAGATTTAGTCCGTCACGAGCAGCATGCCATGTCTTCCTGTCGTGCTGATTCTTGGTCATGTTTCTTCTCTCCAGTGGACATTGAGGTGGAAGATTACTACTCGGCCTTCTTGGAGATGGTGAGGAATCTGCTGGATGGAAACATGGAGGCTTCTCAGTACGAGGACTCGCTGAGGGAAATGTTCACCATTCACGCGTACACCGCCTTCACGATGGACAAGCTCATCCAAAGCATCGTCCGGCAGGTAAACCGCACGTTTTTGATCTCCCACCGCCGGTTTCTCTTGCGGCATTTGGTGGTCACGTTAAGCCTCCGCTGGCACGGTGAGAGTAATTCGGACACTTTTGAATTTCCTTCTCTCCGTCCAGCTCCAGCACATCGTGAGCGACGAGATCTGTGTCCAAGTAACGGACCTCTACCTCTCAGAGAGCGCTAACGGCGCCAGCGGAGGAACCGCGTCCACCCAGTCTTCAAGGAGCTCCGCAGAGGCCGTCTACCAGCGGAAAGCCGAGCAGCTCATGTCCGATGAGAACTGCTTCAAGGTAAATGCATTGTAACAAAGTGAAATACAAGTACTGCTGTGCTCTCGTGTGTTAGGAGAAAGCGGAGAGTCAGATCTTGTCCCTCGACAAAGAGTCTAAAATGAGGTCTAAAAAGTTTAGCCGACGATGCGCTGACGGCAGTTTTCCAGTGACTTTTACATGATAATGACATCATGTTATACTTGCTGTACTTGTCATATTGCACTGGCAACGTGTAAAGCTGCTTAAAAAGCCACCTGCCACCCACAAGCGAACTTCCCCTTCTGACCTACTTTGAAAGCGTCATTATACAGTTGATAACTTCACAAGTTCAGAAAAATACAGTAAATACCAGATCCACTTTTGTAAATGACTTAAAACTAAATCACAGTGTAGCGACAGAGAGAGCGAAGCTTATGAATACAGCTTATAAAACGTAGATGTTTTTATGTTATCATTTTCTCTGCGCTGTTTTTCTTGAACTGATGAGCTTAGCTACTCTGAGCCCCGCAGGACAGGTTTTTTTTACCTCTCAGACTGAACTTATTTCGCTTCACGTGTCCGTCACTTCCTCAGGTGATGTTTCTGAGGAACAGAGGGCAGGTGCAGCTCACGGTGGAGCTGCTCGACACGGAGGAGGAGAACTCGGACGAGCCCATGGAGGCCGAGGTAAGAAAACAGTTAAAGGCTTGTCTTCTGAGCAAAGACGCAAAATAACTTCTGCATTCACAAGCCACACATCACACGCGTTTTCTTCCACATTTTTTCCACCAGAATTGGGAGGTGTTTAGTGTCAGTGAATGATTTACTTCTTATTTGGCTGCTGATGCCATAATAATGCATTGGAGGATTATCTTCATATCATATGAGGAAAGTAAAAATATAGTGAGTAACTGAATAAAAGTTGTATCTAGTAACTTTTCCAGCTGGAGTGGAAACACTAGTCATTTTTATTGAAATGTATTTAAAGCGTATAAATCCTCTACAACTCAAAAGAATACATACAAAAAAACAACACAATACAAATAATCACAAATCCTTTGCTGACCTGAATTTATGTCTCCTGTATGCTACAGTAATTAGGGTAATTTCCATCTCTTTCAGACCTGGAATCAGTTTAGAAGCTCTTTTCTTTTCCTTCTAGGTGCTTTAATTTACCAGACACCAGACCGAACTTGCAAATTCAAGATGAGATGCTGGTGCTCGTAGTTCGACGCTCTTAAATATGTATTTTCTTTACTTGTGTTTCGTTCGCAGCGCTGGTCTGATTACGTTGGACGCTACTTAAACCAAGATTCCACCACACCGGAGCTGAGGGAGCACCTCGCTCAGAAGCCAGTGTTTCTTCCCAGGTCAGTTGTCTTCTTTGGATATGACTTTTCAAAACACAGTTACAAAGTGCTTTACAGAAACAAGATAAAATAGTCAAAATATGACGTGAATAAACAGAGTGTATAATAAAAAAAAAGGTGGTAAGTTTGATGTTTAGGATCTTTTTTTGCATAACACCAGAGCATCTTGTTCAGTCAGCTGTCTGACACATCTCTCCCTGAGAAAGTCAAATGGAAAAACACGAGTCCTTTCTGATTAAATGAACTCCAGTCAATTTGTTTCCGACACGTTCCTACCGGCTCTCATCAGTCGCCCTCGTCTCGTTTGTCTTTGCGCTCCGTAAACCAGGAATCTGAGACGGATCCGGAAGTACCAGAAGGGCCGAGAGCAGCTGGACAAGGAGGCCTGCGAAGGCGGCAAGAAATCCCTGGAAAAGGAGAAAATGGAGTGCATGTTCAAACTCAACTCTTACAAGATGGTCTACGTCTTTAAGTCCGAGGATTACATGTACCGACGCACTGCTCTGCTGCGAGCTCACCAGGTATTCACTGCTTCCCCCCCGCTTCTGTTACCGGGCACGTCACTGACCTCCAGATCACCTCCACAGTTACTGTGCCAGATGGATTTCTCCCTTTTTATTGTGTTTTAAGGTTTGGGGGGGAAACGTGAGGCTGTTATGTGTCAGTTTATGTGAAATGATTTACCTTTTTTTTTAAAAATGTGCATTTAGCCAAGATACTGAAGGGTTTCCACATGATGATTTAGTTATACAGCTCGAATCACTGCAAAGATAGGTCAGGCGTCTGAAACCCTCTGAAATGCAGAGTGGCAAAATAGCTCCGTAAATCTAAATCCAGTATTTGAATGTAACCGTAAGCGAGTTGTTCCACAGTTCCTTATTACAGGATTCGTACGAAGTCTTGAACGTTTGGAACATTTTAAATTTGATCCATTACGCATGATTTCAAACGAATTCTGGTGTTTCATCATCGACACAATCGCTCATGTAAACCAAACATCTTTTTATGAAGTGAAACGATCCCGTCGTCATATCTGTTTGTCGTCTCCTGACATTTACTGTAACAATTTAGGTGTGATGCATTTTTTTGATTATATACCTTGAAAGTGCTTGACTCCTACTCTTAAAGCTGTATGAATCCTGTTATTGGGAGATTAAGATATTTCAAACCTGCACATTACAGTGGCTAAACCTAAGACAATATTTGGGAAATCTTCTTGTCAAAGCATTAAAATAAAATGTAAGCAGAGTTGACTTGCAGGGGTGTGAAGTTACAGGTTACTTTGCTAATTCAAATAATGTCCCTCTCCTTTGTCTGTTCAAGCTGTTTACTTAAAGGAATAGTTGGACACTTATTTGCTGTCTTGCCCAGAGTTAGATGTGAAGATTGATAGCGATTATCAGGTAAATACAGAGCTGGAGCCAACAGCCTGTTAGCTTAGCATAAAGTCTGAAAACAGGGGGACACGGCAACCTTCAGCTCTGCCCGGGGGTGGTTGTTTCTACCTTGTATGCAGCAATGCAATATGTGAAACCATGTGTTCATAAGTCTAATAACCTTTAAAGAAGGACGTCACACACTGCATCACAGCTGAGCTGACAGTCATCTGTTGGGGCCTTTAGTCACCAGTGAGGGGCGCTCTAATGCAAAAAGCCACTCAATCAATCAGTGGTGACCCAGTAGAGTTTAGCTTGAGGGCTCAGTGTTAAAGATTTGTTCTTTCATGTACTAATAATCAATGTCAATGTCCACCCACTGAGTATTTAAACACCTTAATGACAAGAATGTCCGTCTCGTTTTTCTCCTCAGTCACACGAGAGGGTGAGCACGCGGCTGCACAACCGCTTCCAGGCGTGGGTGGACGCGTGGGCCAAGGAGCACGTCACCCGCGACATGAGCGCCGACACCAACAAGTGGCTGATGGGCGAAGGGCGTGACGGCCTATTGCCCTGCACCACCTCCCGCCAGCCAGAGGTCCTTCACTTCATGCACATCAACAAGTACCGCGTCAAATACGGCGCGCACAGCAAAGCGCCGTAGCTGCGGGGGGGGGGGTCAAACAGGTCAGGAGTAGAGGTAGGGACGAGGGCTTATTAATGTGTTTTTAAGGCCGACATGGGAGCACAATTAAGCTCGCTGCCATGTACGTTGCACCCGGGGCGGCAGGATTACTGATTTTACCAGCGTTTTTAGCTGGGCCCATTTTTGCGCAGGGCCTTCGTGCCTAAACTTAGGAATCGTCATGATCCAGTCGCAGACCTGAGCTCTTACCAGCACTCGGAGCCACTTCTCAAACCAACTTCCCTGAGCCTTGTCGACGGGGTTTAGCAACGTAGACAGTGAGCCTGTGAGAGATAGAGTGGTGCTTTTTGTACTTTATCACAACTGAGCTTCGGTTTAGCTTTCGACTGACCATTTTGTCCGAAGCCATCAGAGTAGGAGAGCTCCATCGGAATCAATCGTACAGGGATTTCTTTATGCTAGTGTTATTCTACAATATCCATGGAAAACAATATGGTGGACAAGTGCACTTATTTAGGAAGAGGAAAAAGTTGTTTCAAAAGTTTTGTTTCCCAGATTGACGATTTGGAAGGAGGCACAACAAAGTCTGAGAGATCTGGTTCAGACATTCCTGCGTTACGGCCAAAATCACAATTACGTACCTATCGCTAGACGGAAAGAGGGTTACATTTCCTTTTTCCAAAACACATGGCAGCATTGTTAGAAACTGTGCCTGAGCCCCAAACAGTATTGTCAGGTTAACATCAAAAAGCACTGTTGCATTTCTGTAAAAAATAAAAATAAAAAAAATAGAAAAAGAAAAAGGAAAGAAAAAAAATTTGCCTCACAACACTGTTTGGTCTCAGACTGTAAAATTGTATAGCTTGTGAATGTCAGATACTGACATGTATTCCAGTGTATGTGTTGTGTATATATATTATATATAGTTCTATTAACACAAATGATCCTCGCCGCCCTGGAGGTCAACCTTTTTAAATTGCCCTCCGTCAATACACCAGCTTGTACACGTACACACACACACACACACACACACACACACACACACACACACTCACACTCGTCTCATTCTGGGAGGACTGTCCACATGCCGCTCACGTTGTAAATACACTTGTATATATTCTCAGACTTTTTATGACAGATCTGTGTTGTTGTGCTAGTAATACTTTCCAAGCTTACTGTGGACTTTAGTGATGAATGGCTAAAGTTAGTATGTAAAAGACAAACGCAAGACCATTTATTACAGTTTTTACCAAAGGGAGTTGATTATAAAAATAGCTGTTTCCCCCCCTTTGTGTGTTCCTTTAAGTCTTTTCTTTTTAATTTCTGTAGTAAAAATGTGGAAAAGTAGAAATGTATCCAGGTATTTCAGTTTTTATATATGAGAAATAACTTTATTTTTTTCTTTCTTCTGAATGTGACATTTGGTTGGTTAAAAAAATATCACTCCCCCCCCACCCTTTTTCGACAACCTGACACCGTCCGCGGAGATGGTGGGACTCATTTCTAAGTCTCCACAACGGTCTCACCTTGTGATGCACACTTCCCTCCCTGGATAGATTTCTGCTGCAAACGTCACCCCCCACCCCCACCACACCACCACCACACCATATTTTTGATAATGGAAGAAGTCACACGAGCATGTCTTTAGTCCCTTTATTTAGACATTATTTAAAGTAATAATAAAAACAACATTTGTAGCCTACGGAGGCCTTCGTGGAGTTGTCGAGTGATTTATTTTTTATTACACTTTCATCCGTTACCTTCAGTCAATTTATGCTCCGTTAAACTGGCAGGAAAGCCGAAGCAGAACCTCGTCCATCTTTTTATGCAACACAATAAATAAACACAGATTAGTCTTGTTTGTTCTTGTCAGATACGGTTTTTAAATGACTTCCTGGTACTTTGGACAACAAGAAGCCTCACTGACATCCAATTAGACGCCTAGATTAATTCGAAATTGTCCGTGCAGTGTGAGAAGAAATATGTATGTTTTTATTCAATTTATGTTGGTTTTGTATCCGATTGTAGACTTTCAGGGAGTTTCAGTCAGCACCATCAGACCTGTGGCTAACACCGTCACTGCTGCTAGTTACAGCAGCTAGGAAGCTTGTGGTCTCACAAATGGGCAAGTGTCCATTATAGCCATTACATAAATTAATTAATCATTTTTAATTAATGTCATCATCCATCCTTTTTGCCGCTTATCCAGATCCAGGTCACATAATGAATCATTCTAGACCATATTGTCCCCACTGGCTTTAAATTGCTTTATATGTGGTATTAACATGGTTCAAATTTAACTTGATGATTCCTGCAGAAACCCTGATTTAATTCCCAAAAATCGACTGAAGTAGATGGAGAGAATTAAAAAAGCATTTTGGTACAGGCACCAGGGCCGGCAGGCAGGCCTCCATCAAATGATTTATTCCCTTCAAATCCTGCAGAGGGAGTCCTCCAACTGTCCACCAACATGAAGAGCTCCTTGCATCATGCACACACAGAATTGCAGCTATATGGTCTTAATTTACAGGTTATTGATTAGCTGGTTGTGTGGTTTCCACTGTCACTTTTCATAACACCAGTAAAGTAATGTAACTGTAATGCAGTAGTTGGCCATTAGCAACAATATATATACAACCTGATTGTCAAACAGCTTGTGTTGTACGAAAGTATTTCATTTAATTAAATGAAACACAGATTCACATTTAAAAAGCAGAAACCAGTGACTTTGGTATTTTTTTGCAAATAATTTTTTACTCGGGATGAAATATTTCCAATATAGTTTCTTGTCTGTTTTGGTGACCTGGAATGAGACGAGAAGGGCTTTTACTCGGTGACTGAGACAAATGCTCTGTGATGTGAAAAGCAAATTTCTTCAGGGAAAGTGGCCGTACTCACACAGGCCTGTACGGGTGGTCCCACATACTGTATAATGAGGGCAGAGAGAAGTGAGGCTGAACATGTCCCAAACCCAAACTTCCGTACCTGCAGCTCTCAGACCCCAAACAAAACGCATCCACTCAAAGACACGCACCCTTTGCCCACTTGGCTGTCACGATGCTGAGGCCCTGACGAGGAGCGAGGCCGACACATGCCAACAGAGCCCTCCATGCCTCCCACTGGCAGCGCGAACAATGAGCTCCGTCAAGGGCAGCACCGGCTACACACACACACACACACACACAGCGCAAAAGCTCTTCTGCGTGATTTCTTCCTTGGAGTGCACACTCCTGAGCTTTCAGCAGCTTTCAGCTCCCTAATGTCGGCACTTCCGCAACTTCTGACTCAGAAAGCAGAGCTATTGTCACAACTACAGAGCTGGTATTGTCTTTCAAGCTCGGAGGCCCTGGCGCACAGTGCAGAGCAATTAACTCACTTGAGAGTGACGACGTAGATCTCTGTGCTTTATTCTTGTATGTGGGGGGGGGGGCTTTTACAGTGTTTGCTTTATTTCAAAATTCAACAGGCACTTTCACTCTTTTACAGGCTAAAGTGCTTATAGGAGGAACAAAACCTCTGAATACCTGTCCTGCACTTCTTGGTGGAGCAGATAATCTTGGCAACTATGACAAGAAGTTAACAGCATTTGCATGATGGCAGGTTTTCACTCTGTGTGCGCAAGACATCAGTAGCATCGCTGAAAAAGAGCAGATTTTCCAAGTCTGTGATGTATTTTTGGGAAAGGTTATAAGGTTTGAACATGAAAAGAAGCATGAATTGGAGCAGCTATTAATAACGCAAAGCGCACGTCATTGTTTTCACAACTCGTATGTCTCACAGTTCTGTGGGTGATTTCTACCCGCTGCATCCAGAGGCTGTTTTCTGTCTATATGACAGGATTTTTGTGTGCAGAGGTGGATGCAGAGCCCAGCTGAGACGTCTGCTTTACAGGCTGATGTGTCTTCACGATGAGAAAGCGTTTCCCCTCAGGCTCCTCTCTCCTCTGTAAAAGGATTAGTGGAGTCTGGCCCTCTTACATAACTGCTGCAAGCTCCTGGGCTGAACCGTTTACATGCAGCAACTTCAGCAGAAAAGAAAAAGAAATCTCTCCACCAATTGTTTTAACCTTTTAATGGCCATATTACAGCAGAGGTGTCAAACACATGAAGGTCAGTTATCCTGCCTTGTGTCCTCTCTTCATCTTGTGCTCTTGCATCTTTACTATGCTACAGACTACATGCTGCAGTGTTGGGAAAATACACTATGCAACACACAGGTGTTTTCCTGAGGTCGTAGCGGTGCTAGCAACTAGAAATGGCCATGGAATTTGGTACAGACATTCATGGCTCCCAGAACATTTATCCTAATGACTTTGGTGATCATCTGACTTTTCCTCGAGAGCCACCATGAGGTTGACATTTACAATGTTGAGTGAAATGTTGGAGTGAGACTTTTTAATTTAAATTTTAAATTTAAATTTCCATTTAGCTCCATCATCCAGTTAAATGTCCAAAACGTTGATTTATGACCAAATACCTGCAAAACTAATGACATTCCCATCAGCCTTAGCTGTACTGTAAGTTTAGTGCTAGCTAACATCTAGCATGCTAACATGCTATACTTTGATGGTTCACACAGTGAACATTATACCTGCTGAACAAGTGTTTTGTGAGCATATTAGCATGTTAAAGTTAGCATTTTGCTCAAAGCACCACTGTGGCTAAGTACAGCCTCACATAGCCGCTAGCGTCTCTGTAGAATGTTAGCCTTGTTGCTGCATTATTAACACAACAGCAACGTCTGCTTGTCATTTGAGTACATTAGAAATGCTCCATTAAGTACGACACAATCTACTGGACATTTATATCATCACAGTGGACTAATGATCACCAGCAGCAATCTGGAAGTCTGCACTCGCATTCAAAGTTGAGAATTTCAACTTTATTGTTGACGACGTTTGACTCAGATGTGGTGGCGACGTGTCATTTTTAAATTACTGTCAACTTTTCTTCTCACATGATGAAATTATTGATCATAAACATCACCAGTGGGACATGTGTTTTGAATCACATTAAAACATTAACTACTGACTCATGTTTAGATTTACTGACATGGCTGCTCTGCCCAAAATATAAATAAAGTTTATTGCATTATTTCCCACAGAGCTAATTACTTACATGTAGATCAAAATCGCGTGTTTTGTGTAATAATCATTAATAAGCAAAGAGTTTCAGCCTCAGTTGGCCTCTACACCTGCTGTTACATTATATCGGATTACATTTTTTCCAATTTCTCAAAACAGCAGATAATCAAAACACTAAAAGATGGAAAAAATCACTTGTGGTGACCATGATCTCATTTGTTCTCACTGGTTGTTACAAAATGTCACAAATGACTTAAATATACAAGTTTACGCTGCTAAACATAATGCCTTTAAAGATAAATTCGTGTCCCATATACATGATCGCTTACAGACACAGGAAGAACCATTACTTACGTCTACTGGTATCTGACAGTTTTGCTTTTATATTTTCCAGGTTTTCAGATATCCATCTCTGACACTTCCGCCTCCGCCCAATACAGTGGAGGTGAATCTAATTTCTGTTGCCCAAAGGCACGATTTCTCTGGCAGTATAAAGAACAACAAGGACAGAAGCTTTACAAATGTAATCTTTCCATACTTTTAGCGCCACAAATTCAATTTTGTTTTCCTCCATTGTATTGTTGCAGCTGAAGAAATATAAGTGAACGAGCACATAAAACCAAACAAATCTGGGTAAACTGAACCTTTAACAAATGCAAGCTTGTAGCATGAATTCTAGGATCGATGGGTGGGAAAATGAAATATATGTATGCTCCAAAATCCTACTAATTAAAGCATCGTCATTCCCTGCTGATAAAAATAGAAACCAGGAAGGACGCCAGGTAATTAGACTCAAAACCAAGGGAAATGTGGACCTGGCAGTAATCTGAAGTAGTAAAGTAATCTAATGCCTAAAACATGCAAAACCACTATTTTAATCTTGTGTTTACAAAGTAATACACTCAAAAGTTGCTCTGGGTATGAATAATAGAAAGGTGCGTGAAATGTGAATGTTTTCTTTGCCATCATCATCATGTTTATTTCTGTCTTCTTCTTCTTCTTCTCTGAGCAGACATTCGTGCAGAGTTGCGACTGCCAGAGTGCTCTGAATATGTGCGTGTCCCCTCCCGAGAAAGCCATTTATCGAGACTTATCCGTGACTAAATATATCACAAGATGAAAGTCGTTGGGGACGTCAGAGGCACAAAGCACACTGGATAATTTAATGTGACAGCCCACACACACACACACACACACACACACACACACACTTGGTTGAACTTGACCCTTTCCATCCTCCCCTTCATATCCAGTGCATGTAAGTTGATGTGCTGCATGTTACACCTTCTTAGTCAGACTCAGCACCATCTGCCAGGGTTAAAAACAAGCGCACCGATCAGCATTTTCTGACACTTGTGGGTCCTCGCTTTATAACTTTAGCAGCGTCATGACAGGCCAAACATGGTTTTAACATTTTGGTACAACCTTCTAATAAAGCAGAATTTATAAAGGGCTTGTAAGTTGAAACTAGTGGCTTTAGTAATGGTTAACAAATCATTTATTTTTTGTAGATTGGTTATGGGTTGTCGTTTTGGGTTGGCAGCTTGTGAAATATCTCATTGGCAGGTGTTTAAATGCTGACAATCCATTAATGAAGGCTTTTAATGATCACATTTTTTGTTGCGACTTCAAAGCGTGTAAGCATGCTGAAGTTAGCGTTTAGCTCAACGCACTGCAAGTCTTCATACAACCTGACAACCAAAAGGTTTTTATATTATTATCTTATAACTTATCTATAAAGCATTAGTAAATTATTAATTCCCCATTAATTAAGCCATTAGTTACTTTTAAGCCTGTTGTAAAAGTGCCTCATTAGAAAGTGCTTCAAAACCTGTGCTCTGATGAGTTGAAAGAGCTAAACAAGCTAACTGTTGTCTGTTTATCTAAGCCGTCTAATAGCAGTGATGTTGCTAATAATCCCTAATTATTAAGTCATTTTACTTTTTGTCTTCATTTTCTCTTCTAAATTAGTTAGGCTAACCTGGACGTTTCTTTAAAACATGTCTGATCATCTGACTGCTCGTGTTTCTTGCCCCATTGGACCTCTTTTAGTGTTGTTACCACGTTCCCACACCTCAGCAATTAAGCTTGATCTTATTATTACCAATGGGAATGGTGACCAAAACAAAGAAAATTAAGACCCAGGTTGCTTGAAACTGGAGTTACCCTTAAAGAATGCAGTAATTTGTCTTAAGGTCTTATTGTGCAGGGATCCCAATGGGCCTTTTTCTGCCGTGTACCAAACTCCAAAACCCACTCAAGCCCTAGGAGGAGCTAAACTGGGATACCAAGAAACTTGTTTTCTTTAGGAAGTTGTACTCCACTGTACGCACAGAGTCTCCACTGTTTGGTGCCCAGAAGAGAGCAGTAAGGCAGGCGGAGGGGCCCCCTTCCCTACAAAGTAGAGCAAAAACACAACAATCCCTTTATTCAGCTGTTTGGACCTGCCATCCGAACAGCATCTTGTCATTAAATTAACATCACAGCAGGCGCGCGCCCTGGACCCTGCTTCCCGGAGTATTGTGGTGCACTGAGGAGGAAACTCATTCTTTCAGGGGATACAGGTCAAAAGCAGGGGTGGTATAGACTCGACCCAGCAGCCTTGGCGTTGAGAAATGGGAACAGTCGCCGTGCCACTGTCTTAGTCCTCGCTAGGCCGACTGTCCAAAGGACAACCTTTTAATCCCTGGCAGCCATGAAAGACAGAGACAGATTTGCTTTTTGTTTTTGATGTTGTGCCACTTTCTCGCCATATCCACCCCCGAGGACAGGACCGTAGTCCACGCCAAGGCCTCTGAGCGCTGCTGAGGCTGCGACACATTTCACTGCAGTGACGCTGTGTTGGCCCGGATCATAGACTCATGTGTTGTGCACCTGCTCTGGGGAAGTGTCTAGAATAAGTTCCCCAACGGTTTTCCAATAGAAAGATTTGTATGGCTGCAGTGCGCTGCCTGGCTCCTGCGCCAAAACAGTGAATTAGCTCCAGAGCAGCACTGAAGCACTGTTTAAATAAAAGAAAAGCTCAATTATATGACAAAAAGAAGAAGTAAAAACACAGATTTGTGTGTGTATACAGTCACTTTGCCTTCTTCATACTTCTAAATGAATAGATTAAGTCATCACATTGAAAGAGTTGGATCATGGACTCCTTTCCAAAATAAAAACAGCCCCGGCTAACCAGAGGAAGAAAGAGAGCGTCCTCCTCCTGCAAACAAATTAAGAGGACGTTTTAAATTCCAGCAGTTTATAACTATATTCATATTTAGTTTTGTAAAGAAAAAGTCAGGTTACTTGTACTGTAAACCAACATTACTACTTGACTGATTTGGATAAAATACCCAATGAAACATCCAAACATTCTTTCATGAAAGACTGAATTGTTTCAAGACATTTATAAAAGTGTTTGCACTGTAGATTAGAGTGTAAAGTTTCCATGTTCCGCCCATTTCTTCTGCTTGTCTGTCTGACCCACCACGGTCCACAACCTTTTTCCCCAGTGAATACCTACAGCTCTTCCAGAGGGATTCCCTCACACATCCTGGCCAGCTGGTCGTACCCAGACCTCCTTCAGATAGGGGGGGGGCATCTTTACCAGGTTTCTGAATAAGTTCAACTGGCTTCACGAGCAGCGGCCTGACACATAAGGTCCTCGTGGTTCGCTGAAATCCTGTTGGAGAAGAAACTCACCCCACATTCCTAATTGTTGTCCAGGTATTGTAACACCAACACTACATGTGTCATGTAGTTGAACATTTTTACAGCTATTATTCTTTTTGATTGTTTATTCAAAGAAACCTGCTTCCATTACCGCCTCTCTGCCGTCCGATTCACACGACTCTATCTGAGCACCTTGTTGGTAAAACAACCACAACCACAGAGCAATCAGGCTAGAAAGGCTAGTGAAGCAAAAGAGGTTAAATAGATGAACTGACCACAACGCTACTGTGTCTGTTCGTTCCAATAACGCAGTCTCCACATGACGGGGCCCTGAGGGAAAATCACAGGACGACAACTTTCCTTTATTTCTCGCATGTACTTGAATTCCAAAATACATCATGCAATAAATAACTGGCGTCTCCACGTCTCGTCCGAATCTGAAACCCATTGCGGAGAATGAAAGCTCTTATGTTGTCTGTCTCCGTGAATAGACGACTCATGAAAATGTGCAACTGTGGCTTTATTCACGCTGCAGCGACAGGGCCCTGCTTGGAAGCTTTCGACTGTATTTGCTCCAGCCTGTCTGGTCTTATCTTGCCGCCCCACTCAGTCTTTAATCTTGTTGCCTCAGAACAGCATCAGACACAAAGACGTGTCTCTTGGGAGTGTCTGGGAAGAAGCAGAGCAAGTGACGATTGGCAGCAGCGAGTGGGAGGCTGGAGCATGACTGGATGTGAGGTTTTCTACCAAAGGCTCTTTTAAAGGGGCAGTTTAGGGGGTTTAAGAAGTGTGTCTGAGCTCTATTGCAAGGCTGGTGGGAGGCACAGTGGCTAAATGCAGTTTTCTTAAATACTAGAATAAAATATAAACAAAATTCTTGTTTTTAACTGAACATATGCCCACTATTGTAACTGCTTACATCCTGCGCTATAACTAAGAACACATTTGTTCCCAAAGACAGAAACCTGTGGCCTGAGCCAGTTTAACAAATGATTCATTATGAAAAAGAGTTTGCAGATCAACTCTGTTATTTATTACAAAGCATCTATGCATATTGGTTCATTAAACAAGTAGCTGCTCTGGAGCTTTCAGTCATGGTGAAATGGTGGTATATGATCAAAAAAGACTCTGATACTGTTTGTTCCATTTTTTATTGTTTCCTGTCATTGAACATGAATACCTAATCAATGCAACTGATGACTAAATCCTACATAAACAGCTGACACAAAGGTTGCAGGTATGGACACTGAGATATGGAGCTACTGTACCTACTGCAGACACAATACTCACTACAAATAACCAGATTACAGAGACGTCGCTATTGTTTGTGGAGACTATGCAGATAAATGCTGAGAGATTACACGGGATACTTTGCAAATGTGTTAGCGTGTTAGCATGACAGAGCGTGGCCCAACTGGGTTTGTGCCTCCCTTCTGATGAAGGCTGCAGAGCTTCATTCCCGGACGTAAATCCGTGTGCACACTACGTCATCAGCCGCGAAAGTCTGGAGGAAACAAAAAGATAATTCTGCGTTTTAAACACCTGATATTGATTAGCATTTAAGGTCAGCTATCAAGAACTGTTACATTTGCTTTGCATTTTAAAGCTGTTTGCTCTTTAACTTCAACAAACACCTGTGACAGTAAGCCTCCTAGGACGCATTCGGACCATAGACTGTATATAAAGATGGACGACGTGACAACTCCCCAAATGTCAAATACATTTTTCCCAAAGAGGTTTGTTTTTTTTTTCAGGTAGTCCTTATCACGCTAATGTTTGTTCAAGTTTCTTTATATACATATAAACTGGTTAGTTTCAAGCATACTAAACCCTTACGAGTCTCTACTATTTTTTTGTTCCCCTTAAAAACCTTTATAAAGTAGTCTTTGCATTCAATTTTGAACATGTTTAATTGTTGAGTTCTGATAGTGGTTGTTTGCAGTATGAGGGGAGCAAAATTGGTAGGCCTACTTTAAAAAACTACTTTTGGGTTTGAGTTCCCAGTGAAGAAAACTGTCCAACAAACTCAATCATGTCAAAGAACTCCCACTAAGCAATGATGTATGTGTCACAACATCACAATCAAAATAATGCCCATAAATCTAGATCTCACTGCAAACTGTTAATGATGAAACCAAAAGAAACTGCTTAATAACTGATCCATGCGTCCTTTGAATGCAAAAGCTTGAAGTGACTGAGTCCAATCTTCTGATGTGCCGTCATTTCTTCATTTTCATTTCAGGCTGTGGAGAAAATCCACACAACTTTGCCCTTAAAGTGTTTTCAGACTAAACCAATTAAACGGATCATGCAAATCATATGGAAATGTGCCCCACTTACAGTGTGAACTGCCACAGACAATCAGACCATTGCTTTATGATCGCTAGTCCTCCTTTGAGTCTCGAGCTGAAGCTCTGCAATTGTTTGGATGTTTCTGTGTTTGGGGGCTTTTTTGGGAATAGTCAGATATGATTCAGATTTAGACTGTTTGTTTTGGTTTTTCCATTTGTTAGTCCCAGAAGAATGATGTTGTCCGGGTGCAAAGATGACTCGTAGCAGTTACAGCATTATTAAACTTGTATGTTTATGTTTAAGCACTGGCAGCACTTTCTTAAGGTTAGAGAACGAGTGTGGTCTTGGTTTAATACAGAAAAAAGTCTGCATTGACTTGAAATACTCAAAACAAGTGTTTATTGACATTTAATTGAAAGTTTTCACTAAACTTCACCAAAGGTGCTTTTACTGCCTAAACACAACCACAGATGGGACTCAGGAGGCAAACTGGTCTCCAGTGTGTCAAAGTCATGCAGCTTATACCACCTCCCAGTGCCTCTGGTCAGCTTCACTCACATAATCCAGAGGGAGATTATATTAGCCACCATAATGTCATATACTTTTATGATATATAAATATAATTTCTTGGAGACACAGATGACATTTTCACTCATTGTGCTTTTGAGTTTTGACTGTTTTGTTTTCTTCCCACAGATGTTTCTTGTCACCCTTCATGCTTACACCAACACTATCAAGCTGCCGGGCCACCGAAACTAGGGCAGTTGTCTCAGGTGAGAGATGACAAGATTCACTTGTTAGTGTGGTCATGACAACAAATACAACCCGCATGCATTGATAACCAATTTCATCCCACTGACCTATCTGTAAACTCTGCTACATGATGTGGAAGAATGCGGCTCTGATACTGATTGGAAAAAATCAATACTGGGACTCTACAGGGTGCACTGTGAACAGGGTCTCTCTGTGGCCTCTCTGCTGGGTTGTGTGATGGCGTGACAGCAGCGAGGACAGAGGTGAGAAGAGCAGAGGAGCGCTGAGACTCTCCTGCAGCTGTCACAGCTCGGCCAGATCAGTCTCCATTAATGCGGGAATGCTTCAGCTCCTCCGGGGCAGCCGGGCCGAAGTGTCACCAGAGTGGCAGGCATTGTAACACATTCTGCTTTTATCACCCAAACATAAGACTTCATATGTTCGGCCTCCTTCTCAGTCTGAACAATGGATTCAAGCACTGAAGACACGATTAAAGCTGCTCTTGCTTCTGGGCGGTAATATAAAGCTACGCAAACATCCTGGTGATTACATTTTCACCATCTAAACCTTCTATATTGTTGTTTCAAGTTTTTTCAAGTACTCGTGGAAAAACAAATCAGAGCGTGGGAGCGTTGAAGGTTGAGAGAGGAAAGCTGTTGAGTTCCTGAGAACTGTTCGTCCGGTCCATTGGTCTTGGACTGCTCCCCTGCACATCATTCGAGGGGCTTTAGACCCATTGACTTCTGCCAATATTAATCTGGTTAAATACAGGGGGTATTACTGCAATGTCAGCGTAGCAGCTCCCCTTGTTCTCCTTTCACATCTCTCCGCGGGGTGGATGAAAGCTCGGCTCCTTGGGAACCGGCCTCTCTCATTTCCTTTACGAATTAATCTCCAGGGTGACTTCATGCTCCGCCTGCCCCGTTTCATTAACCATTTCTCAAACAGAGTACACTAGTTGCTCGAAAATCCCATCATAATGCACCTGATGCCTCCCGAGTCTCCACGAGAACAAGCCACATAACAGACAAACCATACAGATTAGCTACCCATCAGATCACAAGCTCTCTGCACTTAAAATAACGTTTGGAAATTGTGTTTTGTCTTCTCTTTGTTGAGCCAAGCAAAGGCCTGAAATAAGAGTTCATTAATCTACTAAATTTCAGAGCTTTTGTCTTTTTTTCCCCTCTTTCCTAAGCAGTAATCTATTAAGAGGCTTTCAGTAAGATGATGAGTCATTGCTGTGTGCTCACCAGTATGAGCTCATCGCCGTTCAGCTCTCGGGTCCAGTAGGTTTTGGGGCCGTCACCCTCCACCAGAGTCTGCTGACAGTACATCTTGTTCTCTGACTCCCAAGTGGCGAGGCTCTGTGAGGGACAACAAGGTGGGAAAGTCATGAGGTGAAACACATTAGCAAGGCGTATCTTTAAAGGGTCACCTAATACCAGCATCACAAATCGATGTGGTCAGAAATGTGCTCTGTTGCACTTTTAACCACACCCAACAGTGATGTCACAGTGTACTGACACACCCTGGAGTACACTTCGACATCACTGCATCAAGGTGAAAAGTTAAAGCGGCTACGATCTACATTTTTATGATGATAAAGTATCAAATGACATAGGGTCACCTGAGAATTATCACCTGGATCTGCAGCTCCACTCAGCTTCACGGAGCTTTAATAGCAAGTCTTTAGCGTTTGTCTTTGCAACTTTATTGTTTTGATTCACTCTCATAGCATCAATGTCAGCCGCTGCAGTTGTTTTCAGCGAAAAAGCTCTAAAAAAACGACTTTAAGCTACCACCCAGTTCACAGTTACACAGTTACAGACTAGCTGGTGAACATAGTGGAGCATTTAGCAGCTAACGAGCCACATATTTCCCTCAGGGTGTAGATTTTGGTAGCGAGTTTCAAAGACATTTTATATAATAGTATGGAAATCAGGAGCAAAGACCACTGACAGCTCAGCAAGTGGTGCATTCATCTAATCAGCTGTTTTAAGGGTCCGTGTTTAAATCACCGTCAGCATACTTTTGTGCACTTTTGGTCTGGGCTTGTTTTTTCGTTTGAGATAAGCCGCTTAGTTCCATTGAAGCGAAATCCTAATGCTATTGCATACAAAGATAGTTTAGACAAAAGTGTGCTTCTAGCTTTGTTGTAACAATTTGTAGAACTTTCAAAGAGGACAATGGCTCCATACACAAAGCGAAGTCTATGAACAAATGGTGTCCCCAATTTGATGTGGAAGAACTTGACTGGTCCGCACAGAGCCCTGCAAAAACCCCATGCAACACCTTTAGGATGAACTGGAACACCGACCGTGATCCAGACTTTATCGCCCAACATCAGTGGCCGATCTCAATATACTGCTCTTGTTGCTGAATGGGAATAAATCCCTGCAGCCAGGATAACAAAATCTGGTAGAACACCCTCCCAGATGAGTGGAGGCTGCAGATTAATGCATATGTTTTTGGAGTGAGATGTTCAACAAGTCATACATGTGTGTAATGCGTCCACATACTTTTGGCCATACATTTCACAGCCTACTTAAAATAATCTGTCTTGTGCTAATTCATCCATGGCCAGACCACAATGAACAAAGCAATATAATTTATAAATCAGTGGCCTGAAAAAAACCCTTAAATCCTCTTGGCACTTTGGTCAATCAGGGTCTCCGTCTGCTAATTCACTTCAATAATATTTCAAATGACTTCAACAGAATTAGACAGACTTTGTCTTCGGGACTAATTTGTCCTGGAGTAACTGACTCAAATTGCCTGTTAGAGAGATGAGAATTCATAAAAGATCAGCACCAAGGTGACCCTGTGGAGACGATTTATCAGTTTGGTCCAATGACCATTCTCGTATGTCATCACCTCAACTTTCTATTGTCACAAAAAGCTGTTCTGTTAGAGGACGGTATGAGATTTTGGGAAAGGTGCTTATTCTTACTGAGGGTGAGATGAAGAGATTTATATCACTCTTATAATATTATGCTGAAACAGTAGACTATCCTAGCATAAAGAGCAGAAACAGGAGGCATCAGCGAGCCTGGCTCTGTCTACCACCTCCTCTAAAACTCACCTTTTAACACATTATATTCAGTTTGTTTGATCCGTACAAAAACTGAAGTGTTTAAACAAATTCATTTGTGAGCTTTGGCTGTGCTGGGAGGCAGATGTTGTTGTTGTGCAGGGCCAGACTAGCTGTTTCTATCTGTTTCCAGTATTTATGCTAAACTAGGCGAAACCATGCTGCCCCTTCATATTTAAAGTAATAATTGTACCTTTTAGAGAGGCACACAAAAAGATGGATACCATACGTCCATCCATTAAATATGAAGCTGGAGCCAGGAGAGGGTTAGCTCACTGGAAACAGGGCGAAACAGCTAGCTAGCATGGGTCTGTCCAAAGGTAATCACAAATCTAACCTACCAGCGCCTCTAAAGCTCACTGTTATATCTTGTCTAATCCATCAGTTAGTGAGCTTTAAAGGTGTACAGAAAGAGGCCTGTTAGCTGTTTTCCCCCTTGTTCCAATCTTTATGCTAAGCTATGCTAACTCTCCTGGCTGTAGATTCATACTTTGTAGACTGATATTAAAGTTTTATCAAATTTCTCAGCTAAAACTCGACAAGAAAGCAAAACGCAAATTTCACTTCAACTTAATGGCTATTTTAGGGTTAAGTTTCCTATTGAAGTCTTTAATCCAAAAACTAGCTTACAGTTCACATTTTCTCTTCACGTCACTTTCTGACTCTGATTATATTTTCCCACACTGTTGAAATTTGTTTTTCCTCTCATCAAAGCCAGCTGTATTTTTCCTTTTCAACGCTTAAGCTATAGTGATCTCGCTCCAAAGCCTGGAACTGATCAAAGCTGCCACATTTACACGTTTACATCCAACAAAATACAAATCTGGACAGACTTATTATAAATCTTGCATGGTAGCATATTTGTAATGTTGCTCATAGACAATTTGTTTGACAATTTGTAAAGTTTTTGTGTTTTAAGCAACCACGGTTCAGTGTTGAACGGAGCAGCCGCCTCAGTTTCTCAGAGGCGAATGTTAATCACCATATCAAAGGTAAGGAAACCCATCATGGATCCCTGCGGGCTGCCGTCCACAGACTTCGCCAAGCTGAAGAACTGCAGGGCTGTTTTACAGCTCTCGTCTGATTTTTTTTTTTTTATCTAATGAAGCCAGAGCCCAGAGAGTCGATTAGCCATGGCTCCATTTTAAAGTTAGCATCCGTCTCAGCCGCTGACTTGGATGGATTTTCTCTCATTCTCTCCATTGCACATTAAGTCACAGACAAATTCTCCCACAGTGTTTCTCCTCCACGTAACACACTAGAGCTTGTGCACACACATTTGAGACCAAGACAAATTCATCCAGATTATTATTTTTTTTACTTATCAGAACATCTGCTGCCTTTGGCTTTGCTTTAGTCTCTCACAGACTGTCTCAATTGCTTATCAGACTCTAACAGTGTGTTTAAAAGTGGGAGAACATCTAATTTCCTGCTTGGTTTAAAGTTTTTGTTGGATTTTCTTCTTTCCGAGCCTGAAATAACACGCTCACTCCCTCTTGGACTCATCTCTTCTCACTGCTTGATCACATTATCTCTCTCACGTCAGTGTTTGCTCATCACTTTTCTCTTAGTCTCTCATCATAACTTTATTATGGGAAGCACACTTGCTCTTTATCAAATCAACCCATACCACATCTGAAGACATGTTGAGGCGCCTTAAGCTGCGTTTTCCCTGATATCCATTTAAATCTGACAGTACAGAACTCCTTTCAGAAAGTCCCAACTTCTAGAATTAATGGATTTCTATAAGAAACTATGATCCACTTCTTATAATATGTGTTTTAGTAATGTTTTCCTCCATTAACGAGAAGGCTTGCAACAACAAATCCAAACCTTTTTGCCCTCAGTGTATATTAGAATCAGTCCAAAGTAAATCCATCTTCCTCTCTCTCTTTAAAAATATTTTGGATTAGCCGCTGCAGGCCTGTTCCTGCCTCTCCATGCTAAATGACACCCTGTCAGAAGCTAAAACACAAGCCACACCGGGCTCTGTCTGTCCTGGAAATACATTCCCACTTTTATCTATTTACCCCAAACCTCTGCAAGGCTGCAGAGCTTCACGGATAAGAATTACCTTCATCATTAAATTATAGCATCACCTGTCAGGGATATAAAGCCCATTATTTGGAAATACGTATCTCATCTTGTCCTTGTACTTTGTGTCTGTATATGAGTGGGTGCTACATCTGTGCCTGAAGTCAAATATTTTAGTTCTGGCATTTATTCTTTTTTGTGTCTGATCTTTATTCACACAACATCTGCACTCCCTTTTTCCGTGTAGCCCCATGGCAGGGGACTGACTGACTACTCACAGTCTGTCTCTATAGCAACCAGCTGGGTTAAAAGACTCCAAGTCTTTTTGCCCTGAACTAACTTGCTTTGCTGTACACTGGGACATGAAGCTCATGTGTTCAGGTGAAAGTGTTTCTGCACCACAGACGCTGTTTTATTTCTCAAAACTCAACTTATTTTTCAGCAAAACTCAACCTCAGCAGCACGAAGCAGCAAAAGACTCTCATGCTTAGAGCTTTTTCCACCTCCGTCCATCAGAGCAGGTACATAATCGCCTCATTATGACTTCCACTCTGAGTAAAAGCCCGTCTGGTGTCTCTTTCCGAGTTGTCTATGGGAGTGACAGTCAAGCGCCTTATCACTTTCTCCTCCTGGAGGTGAGAAGAGGCCGTCTGATCCCGCCGCACTCGTGCAGATTAGCTGGAGCTTTTTAACCTTGCGGCGGTGTTAATCATCCCTCTGCCCTACGCCAGGCGCAGATCAGCATGTAATCCCTTTAACCACGGGGCAGCCGGCCTCATCCAAAACCCACTTAGGGCTCTCCTGCCAACCACCACCTGAGAGTCCGCCAACACCCCACACTGTACCCCCTCACCCCTCCGGCGCATGTGCCAGTGTCAGTGGGCGCTGCCTCCTGCAGGTTTAGCTTCACTCTTGTGTATGATTGCAACACAAGAGCACGATGTTGCTTGTTGCTGAGAGCCACCTCCTTCATCCGCGGGAAGCGGAAACAAGTTGTGAACACAACACTGACATATCATCTGTAAGTTGACATGGCGAACTTGGTAGTTGAACATGAGGATTTTCACATCCAGCAGTTAGGGAGCAACATTATCATTTTTTTGTAGTTGAGTTTCTGAAAGTAAGTCCAATATTCACTCTCTTTTAGCTCAGTTTTTGGTCTCTACCAAGTCCAGAGGGAAATATCAGGCCCTTTAGCTGCTAAATGCAACACTGTGTTCACCAGCTAGTAAGTAACTGTGTCTGCTGTTCGGTGCCTGCTGGCTCCGTGACTTCCAGATCTGTAAAACACAGTTGCCACAACTTCATACGATAATTTTAATGTTGTGTTTTCAGCTTGTTCTTCTGCCCCCAGGTGAACAAAAACATCAATTAATACTGCTTTAAATCAAATGTAATATTCTAGTCTAGCTAGTCAAAGAGGATTTTGCTACTTTGTGTATTCTTCAGTAATGCTCTGCCACTCTTGTACTTTTTCTTTGCCTTCAGTCTGGTCTTCATCACACAGTATAATCTAAAGCTACAAACTGTCCAATAATTGGAGATTAATAAAAATATCCCTACATTATAGATACAAACAGCCTCATGGTTGGACAATAACTTAAAGCTAACTTCATTAACGTCACTAATAACATTTAAATAAAGTGTTCTGCAGTACAGAACAATAAAAACACATCACTTTCTGACCGCACTGTATGATTAAGAAAACACAAATTGCAGACAAATGCCGTGATGCTGATGCTCAAACCCAAACAAGTGGACGTGGCAAATGTGTGATGACAACTCGACTTGTCAGCCTGGTAGCAGAGAGGCGTCACGCGGCCAAAAGCCACACTGAGAGCCGTCTAGCCCTGCCCAGTACCCAGCATGCCCCAGGGCACAGACAGAAGGAGCCACGCTGTCTCCTGGGATCTGAAATAGGTCATGTCTGCTCTTCCTGACCGCAACATGTAGTTCAAACCGCACAATCAAAGGTAAAGACTAAGAGGTCTGTTTTAGACACATTTTACAAGCATTGTGTGAATATATGCAATTTTGCATGTTAATAAAATATAATAGATCATTAAGGCAGAAAGACCCTGATCAAACTCTTAATGAATTCTGTACTGCAAGAAAGTACATCTCTCCACTTTCTCAGGCTTTTGGCTGACTTTTGTTGTTGAGGCAGTGCATGCATGCAATTACACATTTTTCTCTTTCCAAGTGCAATATTTCCTCTCCACAAGCACAAATATCACGGTTTTCTGTTGCCCAATAATTTTTCAGGACTGTATTTTTCCCTCAGCACATAGTTTATTATTTTTTATTTTTGTTAAAGAACGACCATAAAATATGGCTTTTCTTAAATCCTATATGCATATATAGGATTTTTGACTAAAACCTTATAAGTGGAGAGATAATTATTAGGAACATTTAAGGACATGCTCATGGATTGCTTTTGTTGATGATTTTCTTCCCTTAAAAAGAAGAAAAAAATGTCTAATCTCATCAACAAAACCCCAAATTCTTTTTCAGTGGATAGAGAAACTTGACATATTATACTGTGACTGTCAACAACTCCCCACCCCGCATCTGTTATGCAACTCTCCTCCACTTTAGCCTGTTCTTCCTGAAAAGTTTGTACACGCATGCAGATGGATGAGCATATTGCAGCACACCAAAATAACTGCATTTTCTTAATAGATCCAATTTTTTAAAACATCTTAAAACTGCGTAAACATGCAGTTTTTTTTGCATTTATTTAACAGTATTACAGTGTAATAATTTTACTATGGTGACATATTTGGTGACATATTGTAGGGTTGTTTATTGGGTTTGTGTTTTTACAAAGTGTAAGGGTTAATTTACTATCGCTAATCTTGTAGCTCTGTAACCTTTGCATCATTAGTTTGGTCGTCCCCTCATCCGTCCACTTGTGTGGGAGGACGATAACACTGGATTACATGGTAATGTTGTTTACCTGACTGATACCAAACAAGACTTTTTTTCTCTCCAGCTCGGACTCCTGTTGCTAAGCAGAGGGCGATGAACAGATGTCAGCCTCTGGTCAGATTCTCCTTATCTAAAGTGACTCAGTGTCAGCGTGTTGTTTTCCCGTGACGTCTCGTCTTAAAATTTTTCAACTGACTCCCTTCATTGTGTAGCTGCAATTAAACTGTTGAGTGAACTGATTGAATTGTTCCAATAAACCAAATCAACAGCACATATTTAACATAGGGAGGCTTTATAACGTCTTTTTGGGGAAGAAAGTTGAATGATTTTTATATCAAGAACGCCTTAAAATGTGTTACAATATACTTATTATGTCACATCAAGAGGAGGTCAATATATAAATGAGTTAATTTCATGAAGAAAAGAAGAAAGTTATACGAGAAAAGACTTAAATGAATAAATAATTGACAAATTGAAGACACAGATGGAGGTCAGCTTTGTGAAAGTGATCCTAATATGTTTACACATTATCAGGCTTAACAATCGAGCTGCCGTATTCGCTTCGAGTCTATTTCATTGTACAACCTACATATTTATTACAGTAGTGTTGTGTTCATATCAGATGTCTCTAAGAAACCAGTGTGTTCTCATTGCCTATAACAGAACGCAGCCTTTACGTTGGAGCTTGCATACTTTTTCCTAATTACATGTATTTTAGCAGGATTTGTGATGAGTTCCAAGACTTTAGTAAGTAATATGTGTCTCTCTCTCTGCTTTCCAAACGTGTGTGGGAGCTCTGACTGTTAGAAACCCCCCCCCCCCTCCCCAGGGACTGAAGAGGTTCAGAGAGAAACTCTCATCCATCCCAACTCAAGCTGCCCTTAATCCAGCCGCACAGACGTGAGGATGATACCAATGTGTGAAACTGCAAGGAGATTTTCATTTTTCATCCAACAACAATCGCATGCAGATGGCTTTGAAGAGGGCAACACACGTGCAAACACAAAGAGAATACCTTGAACATCCAAATGATGTGAGAGGTTAGAGGATACATTCAATTAGATATCTGCAGATGTTAGGATTAAAGTGATGTTCCCCATCTTAATACGAAAACGATTTCATTTTTTGTCCAAGAATAAACCATTTGTGTTTATATGTCAAAAAATACATTTAAAGAAGAATAAGCACAGTAACTTTTCTGATCCTACCTTGCACTTTCGTCCATCTACAGTCTCCTCATCAAATTCTTCCCCGATGTGGAAGTTGATCTCGGTAGTGCGCACGCTGGTGGATGTTTTAATGTAGAACTTCTCGCCGTCCTGACGGATCTCCACGTGGGGGTTGGAGGCTGCTGCCACAGCCACCTTCCTCAGCATGGTGTTCACTCCTGACCAGAGCAACATCAGGGGGGAAACGGGGGTCAGTTTCACCATTTTTTCCTCTGGGATGTTTTAGGGTTGTTGATCATTACCCATGACTCAATAATTACAGCATGCTGACTTTTCTGGCACTTTGCAAATTTTTTTAATCTAGTTTGTAGTTGGAAATGACATTATTGTTATTAAGCTTAATTACAGAAATATGCATTATGATATTTTCCCACTTTATTGAAAATACAGTTTTATGTTTTACCTTGTAGGGGGTTAGCTAATACATAATATATATGATTTTGTGCTCATTAGAGGCCACAATTAAAGGAGCTTTGTACTGGTCACAGACAGAGGTAAACAAGAGTCGCAGGATTAAAGTTGATTTTATGGTGCATTACGCCATACACCGTAAAATCTTAAAAGAAACAGCTGTAGAAGAAAAGAAGAACAGAAGCTAAAGGGTGATCTCTGCTAGGTAAAGCTCAAAAGCTGAGAAAATGAAAAAAAAAAGGCTTCATTTCAGTTGTGGGAATCTGGTTATTTTGTTGTGATGTACCTGTGTGTCTGGCAGAGAAAGTGAGACACAGACACAATCTTTGTCCTCCGATGACACGAAGCCTCTTTGCTAACATTTTCATCTGCCAGTGTTTTTCTATTTCGTACCCTCGACCCCACCCAGATTTAGACCTCTCCAAGCCCTCATGCCAGCTTCTATCAGACTCTGGACTTTCAATATAAAGACACATGCTGGCTGCACGTCTCCTTGTGTTTCTGCACACCGTCATCTCAAAGCTTAAATGTGAACCAAGAATGACAGAAATGTATATGTTTCAGAGTGAAGACACAATAAATGCTGTGTGGTTCTGAGAGAAACCTCAACTATTTCTCAAAACTGAGAGAAATCTGTGGAATTTTGGCACTGAGGTCTGTGTGGGGGATTATTCGTTCTTGTCCAGGAGAAAATAGTGAACTCTTGGGGACGTCAGCCACGGCAGGTCAGCACTGGTTCTCCTTTTGTCTGGTGGCAGTGAGAGCGGCACTGTCCGGGCGTGTGGCAACACTTTGGCATCACTCTGCAAGGCCATCTGGCTTTATGTCCGGCCAAAGTCCTGGATCTTTTATTTTATTGGCCTCTCCCACCATCAGAAGTAATATATAAATGTCAAATATCTCTGCAAACAAGATCAAGTATTTAAAAAAATACATTCTTCCCTAATTAGTTCTGAGAGATCCTCCTCACCCAAAACCAGTGTGTTGTTGCTCGGTCAACACCCAGCTTACACTCGACCCCACCCATGATCGGAGGGATCACGCTGTATATTTATAGCATTAAATATGTATGAGCATCCGTGAGCAAAGCAGCCTCTCCTTGAAAAATGTAAATGTTCCTAAAATTGAATCTGCTTACTTTTTAAAATATTAGATCTTTCAACATACATGGTGTATGTTCAAATCAACAGTAAAAGGACAATAAGCTTCAGTTCCTGGATCACCATAATTACAAGCAGCCACTAGCAGGGAGTACATGCTCCCGAGTCTCTAAGATCTCTGCTGAGACCAGTGCTCAAGTTTAAACTTTAGCAGTTTGTATTGTTTTTGCATTTCCTGACTTGAGCCCCCATTAACTCATACAAGTCTTTTAAAAATCCACGTTTTGGCTCAATAGTAAAATTGTACATGAAGTGTGCAGAATTTTTACATTCTTTGTCCAAATGTAGACACACATGCCTGCTCTCAATTAGCAAACTGTGAGTCTGATCACTTCGTACAGCCCTGGTCCCTGACCATGTTCCTCTGCACCCTGGATATAACGAGCCCCTCCTACTGTACGAAAACCTCAGACTCAACAGATAATTATGAAGATGTTGATGGAAAGTGGCAGCCCAGCACCACTGGAATCCACAGCAGTTGCCCATCGCAGCTCTCTATTGGCCGAGACCTTACGTAAGAGTGAACGAGTGAAATGTTCCGGCAGATGTGGTTAATTTGTTCAGGCATTTGATGAGGCGCTAACTTACAGTCCAGTTGGAAGGATAGTTGCCTTATGAACCTTGCGTCAATACAAAACATGGGAAGTGTGTGTTAAATTTCTTTGGTGGGAATCAGAATTCATCAAAACTGAACAATTATAAGTTTTCAGGTGTGTACTTTTAACTCATGTGATGTGTTTTAGGATGATCTTTAGAGTTACTTTACAATTCTATGGTTTTAAATAAAACTGTAGATTAAAGGATAAGACTGACATTAATCTTCTCATTTCTCAGATTATCAATAAATCCCATGAAAAGACCAAAACCGTTGAGTTGGTGTGTCTCTCAACACTTTCCGACTTCCTCTGAACTACCCTGCCCTCAGCCCCACACCTATTAATTCCTACTGAAGACATTAATCTTTAATAACAGGCCGCAAATATATACTTTCAATTTTTCTAAAGGTTTATTAACTTCCTTAAATAGCTGGACACTGTAACTTTTAGAAAATATTACTCAAAGAGGAGTAAATAGTGCATTTGTTGGGCACTATTTTCTGCTGCGGATTAATGCACATTTGGTATCTACTGCAACAGGATGGTGTATTTTGGGTTGATAAAAAAAAAGCAGGTTCATCATAAGGAGGAAAAATGTCACCCAGCACAACAGTGTGGCTCATTTGTGTGTTTTTAATAGTTTTTGAAAGTCTACAGTACATCAGACCACCCTTATTCTTTAAAATATGAAACTGCACATTGACATTTAAAGAGAGATTGCCATCACAAATCAGAGGCTTTCAGATACAAATATGCACTGAGATACTCAAGAAATCGTTCTTATGTGTCATTAAGTGATGCACAGACAACTAAACTGTCAACTGTTTCAGCTTTGCAAGATACAAAACTGTTCACTTTCCAGCTTAACTTCCCCAGTTTGTGCTGAAACACAGGGGCCATTCATGTCGAAAAAGTTCTAATTGTAATCTAGTTTGGTATCAACAGAGCAGCTCCCTAAAGATCTCTACATTATTCTAAAGACACACAGCCTTTATTTTTTTCTGTGTCCTGTCGGTTTCAGCAGTCCCTGTGTGATGAAAACACTGCAACACAACTGAATGACCCAGTTAAACTGGTCCAAATCTAAACCATCACAATCATCAGTTAAGACTTAAGAAGGGTGAAAACAAGAATGAAAAAAGATAGGACACAGGAGAATAGCACCGGGCTCCAGAGACCTCCCCTGGCATTGCTAATGCATGTCCTACTTAAACGCTTAACATGAATAATGTCGTGCCCCCCTCCTCTCTTCATATAACAATACTGCGTCTGTTTAGGCTGGAATTCAGCATCCAGTGTTTCATATCTCCTGTAAAAGCCGAGGGATTTCCCATCAGCAGCATCTCTGCGTTTCTTTTCCCAGGGAGCTTCTCTCCCGAACAATACGATGTTGTTGGAAGTCTGGCGTGCCATTCTCAAAGAACAAGAAAAGCCCCTTTTCTATATGGACGTGATGGATAGGCGACCTCATGCAGGGATGTAGCGCTGGCTATGGAGGGGAGAGAGAGAGAGAGAGAGAGAGGGAGAGAGAGAGAGAGAGAAAAAGACACATGAGAGGGCTTACCCAGGGCTTTGAGAAGTTCATCAAAATTCTCACTCCTCTTCATCTTCCAGGTGCCGGCAAAGTTAGGCATGTCTGCTGAGGCTGAGTGCAAGGGCTGCCGAAAGAACCTGTTCCACGCTGTGATGCCTCTCCTTCTCTTTCCTCTTCCCTGTGTCTGTCTTTTTGACTCTTTCTCACCCTCCTCCTCCTTCCCTGTGCTCCTGTCTCCTCTCCTGTTCACACTGCTACACCCAAGTGTTTCTCTGGGCTTTTAGTTTATTTGTTTAAGGTCTTTTTTCCTCCTTCACACACTCTTTTGCTTCGTTTGCGTGTCTCGGTGTGTGCTGGCTGCAATCTTGTCTTTAGCTCTTTTATAGCTGCTGTCTTCAATGGGAGTCAGAGGAGGTCCCTCCCCCTGAAAGCTCTGTCCCATTAATACACTAGAGCAAGACTGACGTGTCTGCTCTCTCTGGGGCTTAAAGCCACTAAATTAATTCTTTTAGAGCCTATTTATAGTGCTTCAGTTTGCCAACAACTCGATTATGAATAGTCTTCTTTTTTTAAATGTGGAGGTTGGCTTTCATAATTGTTGACATCTTTTGGCAAGATGGTTCAAAAAGCCTAGGAAATAAGAAGAGGAAGCTGAGGTCACAGGATTTATTCTTCAAAATCCTTTAGCAAGCTTTATTCCCTAAATTACCCATTTTGAACAAACTATGAAATGTTTCTTAAAAATGCACACACACACACACACACACACACACACGCACGCACGCACGCACACACACACGCACACACGCACGCACGCACGCACGCACACGTATATAGTTTCAAATGTCCAACTATTATATTTGTGGACTTATTTTCTGGTCTGTCTTTATTGTCTGGTCTGTTTTGTTCTGCGTGGTTGACTAAATAGGTGATAAGATATTACAGATAACTTATTAGCCTTAAACCAATCAGGCACCACAAACATTGATCAAAAAGGTGATTTATTGACGTATCAACTCATCTAAATTCAAACATTTCCTCATCTGTAAATAGGGATGAATTTAAATGACTCAAAACCTCTTAAAGACAGACACCTCCTCCAAAACCAAATCCCATAATCAGGCTACACTGATCATTTAAAAGCCAAAAGTAGGAAAATGACGATTACATAAGGAGCTGAAACTTTTAAAGACTTCTTGCAGTTATATTCCATGTTTGTGTCAAGTGGTGCTCAAATAAGTCACAGAGGGGCTTCTATACAGCTAAAGAATTCTAGAAATGTGACCAAAACAAATGAAAATAATAATGTGCATGACAAAGCTTTGATTCTGACTTTAGTTTGTTGACCACCAGGTTTATTCATCTTCATTTCTATATGAGTTCAAATCCATCCGATCTTACTCAATGTTCTGAATCAAAAAGAAGCACTTAAAGTTTTGTTTTTGTCGAGGAAAAAACAGAATAGAAATCTCTCTTCGCTCTACAGCAATTCCTCAATATAATCCACAAATTACAATTAAATTAGATAGATAGATAGATGGATAGATAGATAGATAGATAGATAGATAGATAGATAGATAGATAGATAGATAGATAGATAGATAGATTTGCTTGGACGTAGTATAAGAAGTAATAACAACACTTTAATTTTACATTGCATCATAATACCTATTCCACTATATAACAATATTATATTACTATTATTGTACTTATACCATATATCATAGTATTATCTTTGATTTATATTATTTTATATTTATATTATATATACTTTTGTATAATTACAGTATAGAGGTTGTATATTACATACTACACATTATATTACTATGAACATTGTACTTAATTAATACCTATACCTATGTACAAATGTATAAATTTGTATAGAGTTTATACATCATGACTGCTGGAGTTGGACTACTGGACGTCTTTTGCACAAAAACTTGCAAACTTACATATATATAGTCTTAGAAATAGTCTCTGTATATATTGTATATAGCTTTTTTAAATGTCACTTGAATTCTTTAATCTCCTAAATTATTTGTTATTTCATTCATCCAAGTAGTTCTTTATCAGTTTCCTTACGCCTCAGCCTGTCTCTGTGCTGCTGTAACATGTCCCATTGGGGATCAATAACGTCTTATCTAATCTCATCTTTATTTAAACATTATGTTGCTAAGATTGTTGTGCACTTTTTGAGTACTTCTCTCACTACTGAGAGAAATGCGCAATCAATTCCACCAGATGTCACTAAATCCTCGCAATGCCAATGCCAGATTACTGCAGTTAAATCATCCCTCCACTGGATGGAGGCACACTGAAATAAATTGCTGGAAATAAGAAATATGTTCAGTGCGTTAGGCAAGATAGGCAAAGAAGAAAAAGCAGCGGGAGCAAAGCAGTAGGGTCTGGTGCCAGTGATCTAAGCAGACAGACGTAAACAGAGGAAATGTTTTCCGTCTGCCTGCAAAAGGCTGTTTTTGTTCAATCGTGTGTTTTGTATTGCTCCAGCTGTTACAATACATGGTAAGAGTCTTATGGGAATACATTTTGTTCGCCGTACTCTGTGTAAAGGAGCGCACCTGGAGCTCGACGACAACAGATGCTGTGTACGCTGAGTGCAGACCTGTAGAGAGCAGGAAACCAGGAAGTCCAGACATATTCAGCATGACACATAAATACTGGTGTCATGTGGTTTCACAATGTAAAAGAAATATTGTTTTAAACACTACTAACTACTACTTAAAGCTACTACTCCGTCTAATAGTGCACACCAGTCGATCTATAGATTCTTCATGAACAAAGCTATTGGGTGGAACTTCAACATACAGTCTAATTGTGTTAGTAGACAGCATCATACCTCCCATTTGCTGTAGCCTGTGGCCTTGGAAGTGTTACCTCATATAAATGGGAGAATATTGTAATAATTTTAATATATAGTAATAATCTTATATTTGATCTGCTGATAGGTTATGATCAATTATATCTGGCAATCAAAGATCTACACCATGACCTCATTGTGAGAATCTAAATGGATAATAACTGACTTGTGGACTAAAAAGAATTGAGTTTTGTTCAGCTGCCACATTGTTTTCAGTATTTAGTTTGCCAGAATTTCAGATTTTATGCTGATTTGATCAGTGCTTGCATTAAACTAAATCATCCCTTTATGTTCTCAGGAGCTGATTTTAATGACATTCAGTCATGGCTGAGGAACCAGCAGCAGAAATCCAGCTACTCAGACGCCACAAGGTCAAGCTAATAGATATTCTGAGTGCAGATGCCAACTTTGTCCTGCAGCATGCAGACTCTCGCGGACTGCTGTCTCCTCACGGCTACCAGCAGGTGAAAGCTTGCCGTGTTCCTAGTGAGAAGGTGACAGACCTGCTGGATCATATCATCCAAAGAGGGCCTGAAGCAGCTCAGGGTCTGCTGGAGCTACTGAATGACCAGACCCTGCAGGAGACCTTCCCAATGCTTAGCTTTATCAAGGATCTGCAAGTCAACACACAGTCATCAGGTAAGACAAAGTCTGTTCAGTATTTTCAGCAATTGCATTATGACATACTGTTAGATATCTATGTTAAATATAAAATGTTTCTCTATTTACAAGGAAAAAAGGAAACATCAAGAAAGAAAAGAACATCTTCTGATTTAGAAGAGACGGTTCCATCCAAAAAGATCTGCAACAACGGTGGGTCACACTACACTCAAAGCTATTCCCCTTAAAACTTTGTAGAGGCCACTTTATCTTTTATCTACTTGATCTGCCTCTGTCTCGTTGCACAGGCTCTCGCTTAGTGACCGAGAAGCAGCTCATGACCGTGGCTCGTAACATCGGCAGATCTTGGAGGGAGATTGGCAGACTGGCTCTGGACATTCCCTCTGTAAAGCTGGAGCAGATCGAAGAGGACCATTCGATCCACCTGGAGCGAGTATTTGCCATGCTACGCTACTGGCAAACCAGACAGGGGGAAAGAGCCACTGCTGCTCACCTGCACTCCCTGCTCAGTCTGGAAGACTATGCGCTGCCAACTGAAATAATTGACTTTCTGTTAGACTGACTGAGGCCTTCATTGTCTGGTACTTGAGACTGAAAAGTGTTTTTACAGTTTTTTTTTTATTTCTCCTCAGGATAAAACAACACTTGAAGACTTTACTATTGTACAGAATTACCCCACAGTACCATTTCTCTCCCACTGAGGTCGCTTGTTACGCTACTTTTATATGACAATGCAGCGTTTATACAATTATGTAAAAAACTGAGTTGTTTTTTTAAAATGGGATGAAAGTTTTAAATTTTCTGTTATGGTAATTATTTGAATTCCTCTTCCCGTCAAGGATAAATATGGAAAACAACTGACCAGCGCTCATTTCGTTTTAATGTAAATACACTAGGGCATTTAAAGAGGATAAAATCATTGCTCCATATTATGTTTTTAACAATTTTGTTTTATAATTTTCTCTGAATGTAAAGATGATCAGAAGTTAAAACAGTTACGGTCACATGTTACCTTTTTTTATCTTTTAGATTAAATGTACCGTACATCTTGTTGTGTCACAAGTCATCTGTGACACAGTCTGTTGAGGTAGCGACCCTTGTCACTGTTGAGGAGGGTAGACAAGCAGTTTATGTTCCACAACACACTGAATAAACTCGTTATACCAAAGGTTGCTGCCTCTAGGAATGTTTTTCACTGAAACATTATATAACAAGTTAATCTCACTCTTAAAAACAATGTTATAAACAGGTTAAGATCCAATAAGAATCATTTAATGAAATGCACAATACCTTGTTTTATTCATGAGAAATTCACGTGTGAATTGATGAAACCAAATTCACTTTCTTTGTGACAAACTCATAACTCAGAAGTTATTTTCTCTATGGTGTCTCCCATTGTTTTCTGTTATACCAGGCAACACTAATTAACCCGGTCTGGGACAAAGGTTCATTCCCTTACACTCCTACCATAATGTCCCTTTGCTTTGTAACCATTATCTGCCATTTGTATTGTCAGCACAGCCAAATAAACAGGTAGAGATTCACCAACTTTTCAAAAGTATGGATATGGCAAACATGTTCCAATTCTCGTGTAAGTACAGTATGCTATATATGTCTTTTCTTGTTTGTAACTTGACTTTTGGAAGTGTTTGTTTATGCATTTAACTGTTATAACAGCAGATGGGCAGGTTAAGGAAGCAGCTAATCTCCGTGACCTGAATGAACCTCTTATTGACCACTCAGAGGGCCACCTCTTCTTGAACGAAGCCTTCAAAATTATTATGGAGGAGGTGCTCTGCAAGGGCACAGACGTCAAACAAAAGGTCTCTTGTGAAGCCTAAAGTCACAGTCGTGTCAGAACGCAGTCAGTATTCTGAACAAAACTCCATGTTTTTTTTTCTTCCAGGTTTGTGAGTGGAAGGAGCCGGAGGAGCTGGCTCTGCTCCTGGATCTGGAGCTGAGGGAGGCAGGGGAGCCGCAATACAGGCTCCTACAGAGACTAAAAGATGTCGCCAAGTACAGCGTCAAGACAAGTAAGACAGCCAAGACATTTAAATACTATAGATTGACCCCTTTTTCTTTCATGATGAGACTTTTCTTATTTATTTCAGGTCACCCGCGTTTCTATAATCAGCAATTTGCCGGGGTGGACTATCATTCCCTGGCTGGACGATTCCTCACTGAGGCTCTCAACACTAACCTGTAAGAATCAGGATAATATATAACTAAAACATAAAAGCACACTCTTATACAGGGGATGGATAAATCAGTCTGTAAAAATATAATGTAAATAATGCAATAAATGAGGTAATGTGACTGTTAGACACTGGTGGAAGAAGTATTCAGATCTACTTAAGTAAAAGCAATAATAAAATAATCTGTTACATGTAAAAGTCATGCATTTACAATTTGAGTAAAACTAAAGAACAAAAATATAACGAAAGTAGTGTATATTATGCATTTAAGTATTTCATATACAATTGGCTTGTTTAACCTATAACAATGCATCATTTTATTAGATCATATTTTTGTACATAATCTAAATGTGCAAAGTAACACGTAATAAAGGAACAGTAAAATTGAGATACGCAAGTAAAGTAAAAATACCTACAAATTGTACTAAATCTGGTGCTTGAGTAAATGTACTTAACTATTTTCCACTAGTGGTGTTAGGCAGGTGTTTATTTAACTCGTACTTTTTGTGTATCTAAAGTGTGTAATATAATACAATACAGTACAAAATACAAACTTTGTGTGTCAACTGCAGCTTCACCTATGAGGTGGCCCCAGTGTTTGTGCTGATGGAGACTGAGGTCTTGAGAGGGCTGCGGCAGCTGGTTGGCTGGACAGAAGGTGACGGTATTTTCTGCCCTGGGGGGTCTACCTCTAACATGTACGCCATGAACCTTGCACGCTACCGCCTCTTCCCAGAGGTCAAAAGCCAGGGGCTGTGGGGTCTCCCACGACTCACCATCTTTACATCTCCAGAGGTCAGGAATGGCTGTTGAACACTGCAAGTCTGAGGGATTGGTGACACTGTAGAGACTGAAACTGTATCAGAGGATCACACTGTTGTTCATGTACTTCTGTCTCTACATCAACATGATTGTTTTTCCAGGGCCATTACTCTGTGAAAAAAGGGGCTGCCTTTCTGGGCATCGGGACAGACAATGTCATCTTGGTGAAAGTGGATGATGGGTAATGTGTTTTTCATCATAAGAACTGAAACAACTGATTAAGAAATTAGTCAATGATTGATTAATTTTTCAAGTTGATAGTTAAAAATGCTATACTTTGCTTCCATTTTATTAAATGTGAGGATTTACAGCGTTTCTCTATTTAATATTGTAAGTAGAATATCTTTTGGACTGTTGGTCAGACAAAACGAACCATTTGAAGGTGTCACCTTGGGCTCTGAGAATATGCTAGGTTATTATTCCACAATTTCCTGACATTTTGTAGCCTAAATTATTTCTTAAAATAAAATATTGCTAGATTAATATGTAATGAAAATAATATTCATTATTAATCTCAGGGTTCTGTAGAGTCAAATGGATAACTTGCTATTTTATCTTTACTTTAACTTCAGAGGCCTTATGATTCCAGAGGATCTGGATGAAAAGATAAAGCTGGCAAAAGCTCAGGTAAAGTCACTGCTGTTAAGTAAGTACTCAGATATATCAGACGTAAGAAGTTGTGGTTTTAGGGTCACTTGTGTTGGTTTTAATAATAACTCTCCACAAGATGTAACTAACCATAAAACTGGCACATTTTGTTCATCCTGCAAACCATAAAGCACCAAGTATAAGAAAACTGTGTTAATTGTTGGGGGGATTTCTCTAACAGGGTGTAGTACCATTCCTTGTAAGCTGAACATCAGGCACCACGGTACAGGGTGCGTTTGACCCACTGGACCGCATAGCTGATGTCTGTGAGAAACACCAGCTCTGGATGCACGTAGATGTGAGTTGTCCATGTCTGTTGACAGGTTTTGGTGAAGCTTCTGTTGAATTTGTTCAAATTTAAGAGGAGGCAGAGTTTTGTCTGTTTTGTCGTGTGCTTCAGGCTGCCTGGGGAGGGAGTGTGCTATTTTCCAAGCAACACAGACATCTGATGAAAGGGGTTGACAGGTATTTATATGCAGGCCAGAAAAAATGCATTTTTGATTATGAGGAAGGCAACACTTTGCCTGTACATCAGTAGAGCTACACAGTTGGGCAGATATGGTCATATAGAAGATAAAGACAATACATTGTTTAGAGTGTGTGTGTGTGTGTGTGTGTGTGTGTGTGTGTGTGTGTGTGTGTGTGTGTGTGTGTGTGTGTGTGTGTGTGTGTGTGTGACCAGAGCAAATTCAGTAGCCTGGAATCCACACAAGATGCTGGTGGCTGGCCTGCAGTGTTCTGCCTTGCTGCTACATGATACCACGGTTTGGCTTCACAGTTTATGGCTACAGAATCTTATACACATCCTAATGTTTTTCAAAATGTAGCTGTTTGTTTTTACTCTTTGACAATCATTCACTTCTACTTGTCCTCAGAAGTTGTTGAAGCGGTGTCACAGCGCCAACGCCACATACCTCTTCCAGCAAGACAAATTCTATGATGTGAATCTGGACATCGGGGATAAGTCAGTGCAGTGCAGCCGCAAGGTTGACTGTCTGAAGTTGTGGTTGATGTGGAAAGCTGTTGGCTCCATTGGCTTGGCAGAGCGTGTAGACAAAGCTTTCATCCATGTAAGGTGCGTTAAGTCAAGTAGTAAATTCAAGCTTATCTCCAGGAGGCATAATTTAAAGGCACTGCAATGTATCTATTTCATTTTCTGCATGTCAAAATAAGTTACCCCCTCATCACTGAGTTTAGATGTAATTTAGATGTTGAATTTTCTGAATATAAACATCAAGGAAGAGGGAACATTTGTGTCCATCTTGAACATCATGTTGAGATGCTTGTATGCTACTTTTGGGATCTATTCACATTATTTACCGTGTCTTTGCTTACTGTTGAATCGTATATAATATAGCAGGAACCTTTTTTTAATAAATAACACCAACTTGGTTAAGTTTTAAAACACAAGCTTTAGCTGAGTTGTGACCAAGGCCAATAGAAAGGGAAAACTCAACAACTCTCCTGCAGGTATCTGGTAGAGCGGATGAAGAAAAGAGAAGGGTTTCATCTTTTGCACGAAGTAAGTAAGTCTCAAGCATAGAAAGATGAGTTTGTTCCCCTTCAAATTCTGATTACTTGTCTGTATTTGTCTCCATGGACAGCCGGAGTTTGTAAATGTATGCTTCTGGTTTATACTGCCCAGTATGAGGGGGAAGGAAGGAAATGCAGATTACCAGGAAAGACTGGCAAAAGTAAGTTTCTGTATTAAATCAGTGGAATGGGACAATAAAAACTAAATTCTCCTTGATTTACATTATTGATGCACATTAAACATTAATCACACACATTAAATACATTAATCACTCAGACTTAACATCTTAATTATTTGTAGTGTGTATGCTTGGTTAAAAAACATGGAGGCCACCATCTTCAAGCATTTATCACTTCTGTGCAGCACCAATTAATCTAACACTTTTTTTCCCTTCTTGTTAACAGGTAGCTCCAGTCATCAAAGAACGCATGGTGAAACAAGGCACTATAATGGTGGGCTACCAACCTTTAGGAAACAAGGTCAACTTTTTCCGTGTGGTTGTTTTCTCTCCGCTAGTTTCCCAGAAAGATATGGACTTCTTACTTGATGAAATTGAAAGACTAGGAAATGATTTGTGAACAAAAACACAACTTATAAGAGTGTACTCCTTGTCAATCTAGAATTTAATGTTGCGCACAAAGCCTGCCATTGTGATGTCACAAATTATAAAATCATTCTCACTGTACCAATTGAGAGATGTGATTTGCTTAATTTAGAGAGCTGTCGTAATATACTGAGATACTAACTCTGAAATCTGAAGACCATGGACCAAAACACGAATGAAAGGATGGAATAAATTAACAAATAAAGGGTCCTTATTCTTGATGTCAAGAATTGGGACTTTATTTGTGGCCTGTATTTTAAAAAGGTCTTTGAAAACATGTCCAGTTAATTAAACAATTGTTCTGAAATCAGTTCACAAGACCCTTTTTTGAGGGGATGATACATCCCTACCATTTGTGTATCCTTTTTATATTTAACATTTTGTCCATCAAAAGTTTCTAAATGGAGGGTCTCGAAAACCTTCCATTCAGAGACTTTGTGTGTACCTGCTGATAACTCTCCTCGACCTGGGCATCACCGGCACTGCACTTCAGTGGATCTCTTCCTACCTTGAGGGTAGATCCTACCAGGTCTCCTGAAGAGGTCACATGTCAGATCCTCTGCCCCTATCGACAGGTGCTGCAGGGCTCAATCCTTGGACCTCTCCTCTTCTCCCTGTACACCACCACACTTGGACCAATCATCAGCTTGCACGGTTTTTCCTACCACTACTATGCTGATCACACACACAACTCCACCTCTCCTTCCCTCCGGCCAACCTTGGCGTCTCAGTTCGGATAGAGGCTTGTCTAGCAGACATCTCTGCCTGGATGACCAAACATCACCTCCAGCTGAACCTCGCTAAGATGGAACTCCTCGTCATCCCTGCTTCTCCATCCATCTCCCCCATGAGCTCTCCTTCACCCTGTACTCCATGACCGTCATTCCATCGCCCTCAGCCAGGAACCTTGGGGTCACCATCGACAACAAGCTCACCCTCACCGACCACATTGCTGCAGTCTTCCGATCTTGTAGATTTACCCTCTACAACAATCGGAAGATTAGGAGATACCTGTCAGAGCACTCCACCCAACTGCTGGTCCAGGCACTTGTCCTCTGCAAGCTGGACTACTGCAACTCGCTCCTGGCCAGAAGATCCAGAATGCAGCAGCACGTCTGATCTTCAACGTACCGAGGTACACCCACGTCACCCCTCTCTTCATCTCCCTTCACTGGCTACCCATCGCTGCTCGTATCAGATTTAAGACCCTGGTACTG